>JAQZBX010004205.1:0-61391 GCA_029593785.1 Cabassous unicinctus | reverse complement strand
ATAGGACCTGGGTGTCTCCAGAGCCCTCAGGAGCCCCTCTGTGTGGGGTGATATCCACTTTGGTGTTCTATGAGATCCTACTGAGGTGTGCGTAAGCGTTACCTCTGGGATGACCTCCCGACTCTCTTTGAAGTCTCTTAGCCACATGAACTCATTTCTCTTTACCTTTTCCCCCTTTTATTCAAGGTCTTTTTCCAGTAGTTGGTATTAATCCCTCGTTGCCAGGGAGGCTCATCCCGGGAAGTCATGTCCCATGGTTGGGGGGAAGGCAATGCATTCATATGCTGAGTTTGACTTAGAGAGAGGCCACATTTGAGCAACAAGGAGGCTCTCAGGTGGCAACCCTTAGGCACCCCATAACATATACTGTTACCTTTTAACACATGAATGGTAGTGATTCCAATTCTTTATTTTTTTTTAAGTTTTATTTATTTATTCCCACCGCCCTTGTTTTTTTGCACTTGCTGTCTGCTCTCTGTGTCCATTCACTGTGTGCTCTCTGTGTCTGCTTGTCTTCTCTTCTCATCTTCTCTTTAGGAGGCTCCAGAAACCGATCCTGGGGCCCCCAATGTGGGAGAGAGGCACTCAACTGCTTGAGCCACTTCAGCTTCCTGGTTAGTTGTATCTCTCATATTCTCTCCTCTTTGCCTCTTTTTGTTGTGCCAGCTCTCTGCATGGGCCAGCTCACTGCGTGGGCTAACTCGCCTTCACCAGGAGGCCCCGGGAAACGAACCCGGGACCTCCCATATGATAGATGGGAGCCCAATCGCTTGAGCCACATCTGCCTCCCAATTCCAATTCTTGCAAAGTAAGAAAGCAAAAATGGTTTAATTGTATCTTTTTAAAACATCTTTATTGTGATATAATTCACATACCATAAAATTCATCCATTTAAAGTATACAATTCAATAGTTTTTAGTATATTTTAGCAAAATGTTTTCATCTATGTTGTAGCATGAATCAGTACTTCATTCCTTTTTCTTGTCAAATAATATTCCACTGTATGGATATATCACATTTTGTTAATCCATTCATCAGCTGATGGGACATTTGGGTTGTTTTCACTTACGGGCCTTTCTGAATAATGCTGCTATGAATATTCATGTGTAATATTTTATGTGTACATATGTTGTCATTTCTCTTGGGTATATTCCTAGGAGTAGCATTGCTCGGTTATATAGTGACTCTATGTTTAACATTTTGGTGAACTGCAAAACTTTTCCAAAGTGGCTGCACCATTTCATATTCCCACCAGCAATGTATGAGGGTTCTAATTTCTCCACATCTATACAAACACTTTTTATTGTCTGTCTTTTTGACAGAAAATTATTGTCTGCTTTTTTTCTTTGTGAGTGTGAAGTGGTATCTCATTGTGGTTTTGATTTGCATTTCTCTAATCACTAATAATGTTGAGTAACTTTTCATGTGCTTTATGGCCATTTGTATGTCTTCTTTGGAGAAATGCCTATTCAGATTCTTTGCCTATTTTCCATGTTAATCTGATGTGCCTAGTTGGGGGACTTCATTTAGCACTCCCCTATTCCATGACAAGAGATTAAAAGCTTAAACTTGGGTAAACATTTGATGAGAAAAAACTCAGGTGAGAGGTTATGATGATATCAAAACCCTCCAGTTATTATTTTTTTAAAAATCACACAGAATAAACCCAAAACCCTGGTAAGGAAAAAGCTAACCTGAGACATGGCTTAATGATGGAAGGAGAATAGAGAGTGGGGAGGGGGACCAAGTCTTTGTTGGATACGGATCTATCAATTACGAGATGCTCGGCTATAAGTAACAGCAAACCCAATTCATCCATATAAATGATAAGGAAAATGATAAGAAGCCCCAAGGTAAAACAGCTTTCATTAAGTTACCAGTTCAACAATACACAAGTTCTTCCCATCGTTACCTCTGCCATTACCCACGTCTTGGTTTTGTCTTCAGACCTGCTACTTCATGATGACAAGGTGGCCACAAAACCCCAACTCTTATTTGCTCACATAGCAACATCAAAGGCCATCTGGGAAACAGGGCATAGACTTGCTAGTGTCCTTTTTAAACTTTACCAAAAGCACCTGGCAGACTTACTTCACACCTCACTGGCCAGAGTTGCATCACCTGTCCATTCCTAAGCCAATCACTGGCAAGGGACATGGAATTTCTATTATTGACTTAGAAAAATCAAGATTCATCCCTGGGACTGGAAAGGGGACCTAGTTTCAGTGTTTTGGGTAGAAAGACTTGTCCACCTGATCTTCAAACAAAATTGAAGTTATATCAATAAGGAAGGGTATTAACTCTTGGGTAGGCTACAGTGGACATTACTTATGTGATGAGAAATGATGGAAAGAGAACTGAGAGACCTTGACCATTTTACACCACCCTCTACAGAGATTCAAGTATTTTCTTGAAGGCTACTATAGACCACCTGTAACCTTTTTTAGTGTCTCATAATCCTTTCTCTAAGGAAATTATTTATGGGGGCTCCAACATCTTTGTTTATAAAACAAAAGATTGACCCAATGTTCTTCCTGGCTCTAAAGGACTCTTAGGTCCAAATGAATGGTTCTGGAAGTTTGGCAGGATCAAGGGGGTGAGGATTAAGGAGTCCATGGCTGCTAGACATTAGGCCCATGTGAGAGGAATGTGGGGGCTGGGGGTGGGATGTCATTTCAGAATTACAAAAAGCCAGGAGAAAGTCAGTTTGGGAGAGTTGAGGGGTAGAGGGGGGAATTGTAAATAATTAGTTATTTTGGATAAATTCAGATTGCGATTCAAAATGGTCCAGGAAGAAATGCGTAAAGTTCTCATACTTTGAGTTTCTCTTTTTTGTTGTTGCTCATTTTTAATCTTCTAGTACAGTGAAGGCAGGTAGTAAAGGCTGAGGTGGTGATATTGCATGGGGACCACTCAGCTGCTTTGTACCTGCATTATTGAGCAACTGCGGCTTCAAAGCCAACACATGGGAACGAATCGCTACCGAATGAGGCCCGAAAGTTCCAGACTTTCAGTTATTTTCCTTCCAAAGTCGTTTTGCCTCACAAGACCTTGGGAACCCCAGCAGCAATGAGGAACTAGGAGTTTTAGTTCAGAAGCCTGGGCTCTGTGCCCTGCACCCTCACAGCCCACCTGGGGCCTGCTGAGTGATTCTGCACCTGGACACCCTCCGGAGGCAGAAGCAGTCGGCTGCACATGCAGTCTGTCTGAGCCTCTCCCTCTACTGCTTCCTGGGTGGCAGCCTGAGGGAGGGAGTAAGATATGGTTAGGCAGATGTCTTGGAGCTCAGGGAAAGTAAAATAGGAAGTGGGGAATTTGTCTGACAGACGCCAGTGAGCAAAATTAGCATCAGCCACATGCAGGAGGATTTCTATTTTCCCTCTGCTTGAAACCTCAGTATCTTTGCACAAGCAAGAAATCTTGTGCTACTGCACCTGGTAAATGAAAGGAAGTGAATGAAAATAGTGGAGTTTTTTTTTTTTTTTTACTTTTTATTTTAAAATAATTTCAAACTTACAGGACAATTGCAAAAATAATACCAAGAGTCAAAATTGAAATTTTATCTTTCCCTTCATTGATTATTTAAGTATCTTAAACCTAAGGTGGATGGACAGACCACAACCTGGCACCAAGAGAAGGTGCCCACCTGCACCACACGGTTGCGACACGTCACGCAAGGAGTGGCAGTTAGGAAGACAGCTCCTGGACGCCGGTCAAGTGCTTCCAGGGGAGACTCAAGTCTTGTTTTCCCTACAGGACTTGGTCCAACTGTAGATCTTTAGATAGACAACATGATAATTTTTCTTGAGTTATTCTTTGTATTTCCCATCACTCTCTTGCCCTCTTATTTATATTTCTACTCTACCAATAAACTACAGATTTGACAGATTACCTACCCTTCCTTGCCCCCTAAAATGACCTAGGGAAAAAAATAGTAAGACATATAACTTTTTCATTTATCTAGTTAGCCAATCTAGGCAATGTTATTTTTGGTAACACCGAGATCAGTTTTCCTGTTTGCACAGATTCTAGGAGGGCTTTATTAAATGGTACTCTGATTGAAATTCTTTGGGGGCCTTTCACTGCACTTTAGAAGTAAAATGTTTTCCATTCTCCATGGGTATTTTAAAGTAAAATTTCCTTGGTATTACTCGAAGCCATCAAGGGTCTTACACTGCCCAGTCCAACTTGGTGCCGGTTAGAGCCCACCCTGGGCTGTGGCTGTGCTGTGGTTGTGCTCACGGCACAGGGAAGAGCACAGGCAGTAGTGGAGCTTTGATTCATTACTCCCCAAACCTGGCATTTATCGACGGCTTTTTCTGATGCCATGGGGGATATGGGGTTTACAATAAACCGGGTTAAGAGCAGTGAAGAGCCAGACTTCAGGGGAGGACAGGACTAGGTTGCTATTTCCTAGACATACAACCTTTGGCAAGTTACTTAACCTCTCTCAGCCCCAGTTTCTTTATCTGTACAATAGAAATAATAAGAGCACCTAATTTATAGGATTATCGTGATAAGAGACAACACATGTAAAGTGCTCAATCGAGTGCAGGGGGTCTTAACAAGGGGTCCGTGAGCTTGAATTTAAATAAAAAAAAAACATTATTCCTGTGGGGATGTGTTGGTGTGGGTGTGGTATATTTATTAAATAATACACAGTATAGTGTGGACTTAGTAAGGGGTCCATGGTTTTCACCTGACTGGCAAAGGGATCTGTGGAACAGAAAAGGTTAAGAACCTCTGCTATAGTGCCTAGCTCAGAATATCCCACAACAAATGTTAGTTACTAGTAAGTATTATCAATGGGTTGGAATTGACTTTGTCAGAGGGATAGACTTGACCTATTCATTTTTTTTTTTTTTTAAAGATTTATTTTTATTTAATTATTTATTCCCCCCTTGCTGCTTGTGTCCATTTGCTTTTGCGTTTTTCTGGTTCTGCTTGTCTCCCTTTGTTGAGTCATCTTGCTGCCTCGGCTCACCGAGCCGCTGCGGGCCAGCTTGCCTTCACCAGGAGGCCCCGGGTATCGAACCTGGATACCCGGGGGCCTCCCATATGGTAACCGGGAGCCCAACCAATTGAGCCACAGCCGCTTCCCTGACCTATTCATATTTATCATTTTAAACTATTTTTATTGTGAGGTATAAGACACACAGTGAAGTACACACAACATAAATGTACAGCTCAATGAATTATCATAAATTAAATAGACCCATTACAGTCATACCTCATTTTATTGCACTTCATTTTACTGAGCTTTTTTTACAAGTTAAAGGTTTGTGGCAGCTCTGCATCGAGCAAAGTCTATCGGCGCCATTTTTCCAATAGCATGTGCTCACTTTGTGTCTCTGTGTCACATTTAATTAAGTATGTACACTGGATATTTTAAAGACATAATACAATTACATACTTAACAGACTACAGTATAGTGTAAACATAAATTTTATATGCACTGGGAAACCAAAAAATTTGTGACTCACTTTATTGTGATATTTGATTTATTGTGGTAGTCTGGAACCAAACCCGCAATATCTCCGAGGTATTGTAACCACATCTCAGACCAAGAAATAGAATACTACCAGGTCCCTAGAAGACCCATTTGGGTCTGCTGCCCACCAGTTCTCCTTCCCACTCCCAGAAAGATAGTGACTATCCATTTATGATTACATTCCCTTGCTTTTCATTATAGTATTACCATATAAGCCTGCATCCCTAAACACTATCATTTATTTCTCCTTAAACATTTATATGGATGGAGTTATACAATATGTGTTCCTTACTATTTGACTTTTGCTTAACATTATGTTTGTGAGAATCATCCATGTTGATGTGTGTAGGTATATGCATTCATTTGTATCATTGAAAATGATACTATCATTGGATGACTACCTCAATTTACTTATCTTTTTCCATGATGGACATCTGGGTTGTTACAATTTTGAGGCTTTTAAGAATAATGCTGAATGCTGAATAACATTAAACATTCTCTAGGTATGTACCTAGGAATGGTGTTGATGGGTCATAAGTATGTATATATTTAGCTTTAATAGATAATGCTCAATCATTTCCAAATTGGTTGTACCAATTTACTCTCCTTACCAGCAATGTATGAGAGGCTAGTTGCTCCACATCCTTGTCAACACCCAGTATTTTCCATCTTTTTCATTTTCACCTTGCTGGTGGATATATGGTGGCACTAATTTAATTTGCATTTCCTTTACTAGAACACTGATGAGCACATTTCATATGCTCACGGGCCACTTGTATATTTACTTTTTGTGAAGTGCTTATTTAGGTCTCTTGCCCATTTTTCTGTTGGCTTGTCTTTTTCTTACCGATCTATAGTTCTTTACATATTCTGGATATGAGCCCTTTGTTGGCTATGTTTAACAAATATCTTTTGCTCTTAAGTCTTGCCTTTTCACATTCTTCATGGCGTCTCAGGGTACAGAAATTCTTCATTTTAAGTAGCCCAATTTATCAGCCTTTTCCTTTATGGTTAGTGCTTTTGTCTCTTGTTTAAGAAATATTTCCTTATGCTGCAGTCATGAGACTATTCTCCTATACCATACTCCAGAAGATTTACTGTTTTACCTTTACCTTCTTATTTAAATTATACCCCATTTGGAGTTGATTTTTGAGTGTGGTGTGAGGTAGGGTATATTTTCCCTTTTTATTCATGTGGTTATCCAATTGACTCGGCACCATTTTATTTTTAAAGACCTTTCCCCTCTGATCTGAAATATCACCTTGGTCATAAATCAATCAAAATACGCATGGGTCTGTTTCTGGACTCTCCATTCTCTTCCATTGGTCTATTCTGTATCATACTCTCTTTATTATCACAACCTTTAGTGACTCTAGCAGTGCAAGTCTTCTCATCTAGTTCTTCTTCAAGAGTGCCTTGGCTATTACTTATTTTTAAAGTAAATTTCTTTTACCTGCAGCTCCTTTTTAAAAATATAAGTTGTTGACATGATGCCCATTACCCCAAATACTTTAGTGTATATTTCCTCCAAAGGATAGTCTCCTACATAACTACAATACAACCATTAAAATAAAAATAATATTTATATATTACTATTATCTAATCCACAGATCCTGTTCAAATTCTGCCAATTGTCCCAATGATGTCTTTTAAAGCAAAAGAACCTAGTTCAGGATCACTTGCTCGATTTAATTATGTCGCACAACTGTGTGTCACAAACAAATTGTGGTACATCCATACAATGGAATATTATGTAGTGATAAAAAGAAATGACCTATCAAGCTACAAAGATATAGAGAAATCTTAAATACATACTGTTAAGTAAAAGAAGCCAGTCTGAAAAGACTACATACTATATGATTCCAACTATATGCAATTCTGGAAAGGTGAAACTATAGAGACAGTAAAAAGATCAATAGTTGCCAGGGTTTAGTGGGGGTGGGGTGGGGTGGGGTGAGAGGAGGGGGTTAGTAGGTGGAACACAGAGGATTTTTCGGGGAGTGAAACTTTTCTGTATGGTACACTGTAATGGAGGATATATGACATTATGCCTTTGTCAAAACCCATAGAACTTATACACAAAGAGTGAACACCAATGTAAACTATGGACTTCAGTTAATAATGGTTCATCAATTGTAACAAATATATTCCATGAAAGGAAATTGTTGATAATAGGGGAAAATATGAGCTCAGAAGAGAGGAGGTATATAGCTGTTCCTTCAGTTTGGAACAGTTCCTCAGTTTTTTCCTTGACTTTCATGACTGACACTTGGGAAGATTACAGGCCAGGTGTTTTATAGAATGTCCCTCACTTTGGGTTTGTGTGATGTTTCCTCATGATTAGATTCAGGTTATACATTTTTTTGGCAGGAATATCACAGAAGTGATATTGTGTTCTCACTACATTCTATCAGATTTTTATTGACCCATTATGGTAATTTTAATGTTGACCACTTGATTAAGGTGGTGTCTGTCAGGTTTCTTTATTGTACAGTTACTCTTATTACATTGGTAATACATAGGTTGGAAGGCACTTTGAGACTATGTAAACACCCAGTTTCTCAAAAAAACATGCACCCCCATCCACTGACATTTCTTGGGTTTTATAGTGGCTTTCTGATCTTGGTAGACCATTGAAGAAGGGACTTTGAAAGTTGTTGTATACTGTTAACGACTGTCTGCCCATGTCCTGCCTAAATACCATAATTTTTTATGAAAAGTATTCTTAATAAAGCTGGATACACTTTGGCTTGGAGAAAAAAAATGGATGCGTTGTCTCTATCTAAGGCTGGATCCCAGACTCTTGGTCTGCTCAAGGACGTCTCGCTGAAATTATCCTGTCTTTCTGATATTTACATTGGAATACAAATGAGCTATATCTCCAGTCTTAAGAAAACAAAACCTCCCTAGAACAAAATCTCCTCTGCCCACTTCCAAGTCTCTCTGCTCCCCCCTTTAAGCAAAACTTTTCAGAAGTTGACTTCTCACTTTCTCCACTGCTACAACCCTAGTCCAAGTCACCACCTTTTGCTTATATTATTAATGCAATAGCCTTCTAATATTCTCCCAGCTTCCACTTTACCTGTATTCAAATAATTCTTGACACAGAAGCTGGAGTGATCATTCAAAAATGTAAATCAGATCAGCTGACACCCCTGCACAAAACTTTCCAATGGTTTTTCATCACACTAAGAATAGAACTCAAATTTGTAACTACAGATGACAAGGTCCTACTTGTCCTGGGCCCAACTCTCTGAACTCATCTCCCAGTGCTATTTGCCCTATTCATTCCTCTTGAGCCACAATGATGACCTTGCTTTTCCCCTAACACACCAAGCTTGTTCATGCCTCAGGACTCTTACACTTACTGTTCCCTCAACCTGGAATGTACTTCCCCCAGATCTTAATATGGATGGCTCTCTCACTACATTCAATAATCTGCTCAAACGTTACCTTCTCCTAGCTGTCTTCCTTCACCACCATCTAAAATAGCACACACTCTGAACTCCTATTCTGTCTCCCTGAATTCTATTCCTTTGTCCTGCTTTAGTATTTTGCATAGCACTTGGCACTGCCTGACATTGTAGGCTTATCGTTCACTCCTCCCTCCCCAAGAATGTAAACTTCATGAGGTCAGGATCTTGTTCATCACTATATCCCTAAGCCTGGAATAGTGCAGTGCCCGATACACAGAGGCACACTATGCTGATTTGATGAACTAATGTATGAATGATTCAGGCAATGCCAGTGTGACACGACACTGGCTGAAAGCAACTTCTCCCAGGAAAAAGAGAATGCAGTAAATGGTGAGTTAAGTGGTAAGAGTTGATCCTTAAAATGATGAACAAGCCATTCCCACACTAAGGAGGAAGTTGAGAGTGGTTATTAAAAATCAGGACAATAACTTCTGATGTTCCTGAATCATCACCACCCTACTGGTGACTGATAACCTCTCTTCTGCTTCTATACAATAACATCTAACTTCTCTGATAAATTCATTTCCAGTGGAAGAAAAACACCTGCTATAGTCAATGATATTTCCCAGCTCTGTGTTAAATGTCTGAGGGTAAGGAGAAGAGTAGGCTCTTTTATTTTGGGTTCACAGTTAAACATGTGGCTGCTGCAAAGTCATTTTAAGAACACCGAGGTAACTCAAAATAAACTCCTGACAGCAGGTTAGCTGACATTCTATTCACTCTACTGAAGTGGAGTTCCCAGCACTTCCTATGCAGTCCTGCCTTAGACAGTTTGAAATAAAATGACCATGCCACTTCATCTCTATGTTGAATACTATTTTCAATGACATTGTGTTCATCCCTTTAAGATTGGGGTACATACTACCTTAGGGGGATGCAAAACAAAGCTAAAATCTGCAGGCTGGCATCAATTTTCTGCTCTGATGCTGGTGAACAGTACCTGGGGCTATGACACAAACGATAGGTTTTTAACCTTATCTCTTGGACTGCAAAGACAGCTGATAATAAGTTCCCCCCAGTCATCTGGCCTTCAACCCCTTTTTTATATATTCCCTAGGGAGGGGCAGAGAGAAAGGAAGCACAGGCTTTCAGCTGGTGCTGTGGGCAGATGCAGCCCCCTCAGATGTGGGACATAGGTCCAGTCCTGGCAGGCCATTACATGTCCTGGGACTGAGGCTAACAGGGAAAGGAGTAGCTAGGGCAGAGTGGTTCCCTGCAACTTTGCCATTGACCTCTGGTTTCCACATTTGCATTTAAAAGCCATTATGGAAATGTAATTTACTTGGAAGGGAGGGCTAAATTCAAAGCAGTCTGCCCTCTCAGCAAAGTGACCACAGCCCAGTAAGGATCTTCCAAGAGAGCTAACAGGAGACCAAAGGGGTGGGGGTGGGGGAGGGGGAAGGGCAGTGACAGAAATCAAGCTTTTCTGCATGGGAAAATCTTTGAAGTGTATGGAGGCCTCGCCTAATCAAACTCACTTCAAGAGGTTTGAAACACTTCATTAAATTGAGGCATAGCTATTTTCCATTTAGAGTTGACTTGGTTTGAGGGAGTTTCAGGAACTGAACTTAATAGTTTTAATTTTCAGTTTCCAATTTCCCTAACTTAAAGGCATAAATATGGTGACCATATTTTCTGAATCCAAATTAGATTTAATACTGGACTATCCCCTAAAGTACAGAGCATATTATCATGGTCTAGAGTTTGACTGTGGGCCTATGTGGAGGGTTCAAGACAACTGACAGGAAAAGTGAAAAATATCTCTGATTTGGATAACAACTTTTGCTTTCTCTGCTAAACAAAAGCAATTCAACTCTTCTTTAAGGGCTATGCCAACAATACTGAGCTCAGCTGTAAGTGCCAGGGGAGTGGTAGCACAATGTGAAATAAAAAATTTCAACTTCATCAAACAGCCTGGAGGTAGGAGAATGAATTAGGTGGTTGGCCATTTTTCTCCCAAGCCTAGGATCCAATGACTTTGGGGAGCTTTAGTCAAAATTCTTAGCATAAGAGACCTTGTCAGATGAGTGAAGTGACTATCATTCTGGGTATGGGGGTACAAATATTGTCTTCAGTGCTTATCAAATTCAGCCCACTAACATTCACAAAGGGGTGCTAGAGAGCAATATGAGCTGGGCTCTCCAAGGTGGCTGTGGGCAGGAATCAACCTCCTTGGTTCACAGGAGAGTCCTGGAAGTTTCCCGTTTCATTGAACCTGACCTGTAATCGCTGTCTACTCCCATCTCCTTGGGTCAGGAACAGGTTGGGGATGACAGGAAAATGATGCAGCTCTGGCCCATCTAAATTATACTTAAAAATGACTTCATATTTATTATAGTGGTTTTGGAATGACAGGCTAGAGAGTGAAAAGGAGTACTGGAATAACGTCCAATCTTTCTCTCCATTGAGCCTTGATCAACAAGGGCCAGTGTTTCATTTTACAGTATGTGTCCTTACCCTCCTCCATTTTCTTCCCTTTTAGTGGTTTGATCATTGTTGGCACCCAAAACAAGTAGGTCAAGGGAAGAAGAGAGGGAAAACAAGTTTTATATTCTTTAAAAACTTGAAGAGACCAAAATGGATGTCCACAATAAAGTTTTACGATCAAGCATGGACTTGAACTAAATAGGATGACTGAGGCAGCTAAGGTCTCCAATGCTGGGCATGCTTTGGATTGTCAGTCTCATGGGCACAAACTGTTCCAGGGTTACATTTTAGACTGGACACAACCTGCCCACTGAGTACGTCTCCCAGGGCAGTGATGGGAAACTGTTTTTTCCTCTAATAGGGACCAAAAACTATAGAAAAAATACAATCAAGGTCACAGGGAACTGAGAATAATTTTTCTTTTTAAAAGATTCATTTACTTGGTATATAAATTAAGAACTGAAAATCTAAGAAAGTATTAAATGATAAGTATTAAATATACGACTAGGAGTGGGTGTAGCTCAGTGGCCGAGCACCTGCTTTGCATGGATGAGATCCCGGGTTCAATCCCTGGTACTTCATTTAAAAAAAGCTATGAAAAAAATGATATGACTAGGTAAAGATTTGAGAAACTGGGGAAGGAGGCAAGTTTAAAAAAAAAACACCTGTTATACTTGAAAGGAGCCAGAGCTGGCCACGCCACAGTGAGAAACCTCAGGGAAATGACTTGACCCAAGTGGCAGCTGTAGCAAAACCAAGACAAGAACCCAGGAGTCTGAGCCCAGAGTCATTCCCTTTGCACTCCTGTATTCTCTCAGAAAGAGCACCTGAAAGGCCGCAAAGGATTGGAAAAGTTTAAACAGAAGAGGCTGGAGGAGGAGATGAAGGTGAGACAGAGGGGGAAAGAAAGAAATGGAAAAAACTTGAGGAATTGGGGGTGCACTGAGAGAATGAAGGGTACTTTTCAAGAAAATTAACTCAAACTTTTTCTTCCACTCTACTTGGTTTGAATCACAATAAGTTACCATGGTCCTTTCGATTGTTCTTCAACTGCTCTAATTCTTAAATCTTTCAAAGATCAGCTTCTACTGGGGCTCACAGAAGACATCCTGTGGGTTTCTGGCTGAACAATATCAAGCTTAAATCTAGAGGCTCCCAAATCCTAAACCAGAGAATCTGAGGACAAATGGCTGCTTAGTCGGTTTTAGGCAAAATTGTGCTGTAGAGAGAAGTCTCGTTGGTTGACCAGCAGACCACAAGTGTCTGGCTTTTCGTAGTCCATGTTTTCTATAATGTCAATAATTTTTTTAAACACCACCTGTTGGTTAAGTTTTCTGTAATAAGTCGACTTCTTAAAGAGAGGACTTTGTGCTGGTTCAACTCGTCCTGTAGCTTCTATAAGATTTTTTTTTTTACTGTGATAACATCTGACCAGTTTTGAGGATATTCTTCTTGGCTTCATGAGCTAAATTATTGTGGTTCAAGGTGTGTTCTACTTAATGCAGAAACTAACTGGAACATGTCATTCCCATAGGCCTCATATAAATCACAACATTCTTCCAAGCAGTTGTCCTGTGAGTCAATAGTGACCTGGACAGAGTTAAAAAAAGATACAATGGACAGGGAGGTTTCCAAGGTGTAGAAAAAGGCATCATCTCATTCTTTTATTTCCCCCAAAATGCTGTCCTTTCTCTTGCATCAAAATGATAAATTAATATCCCGGTGCTTGGAGAGAGATGTCCTGACAAATCACTCTCCCATTCTCATGGATTTAACCAGCTTTAAATGCCTGATTCTTCAGGGTTGCATTTCTCTGCCAGCGACAAGACTGGCAGTCTGGTACGTGCCAAGTTCTTGGCTCCAAATTGCAAAACAAAACAGTATAGGAGGGAATTTGTGAGTTAGCGGATTTGCAAACACGACAGCAAGTCACTGTGTAAACATTTGTTTTTGTGTATCTATTATTTCTCCCAGGCAGTTACCTGGATGCTATCCTGACAATGCTAAAATGTGCTGCTGCTCAAGTTACAAATGCTTCCTTCACTCACACTTACACTCCACTAGTTTTGCCCCATTAAAACACACATACACACACAACAAAAAAAATCGTCATTAACCATCGGAAGATAGTAACATTAATTCCTCATAATAACTGAGGTCAATTTATTCCCCCCCACACACCCCACATGCCAATACTCCTTTGTCTGACCATTGGATCACTTGTGTTACATGCCCAGGCAGCAGCTGTATCTTCAAGTTCAATCAAACCCCTACTATGTCTTCTGGTGGCAGTGTTTTCCTTCCCCATGGAAACAGTAGCCTCTAATCCAGCAGAGCCTATGATTGTGAAGATGGAAAGCACAAATTCCCCATGGGATCAAAGTAAGAGTAATGGTAAAAAAAACAACAAGCAAACAAACAAAACCCTTCATTAAACAGCAATCACAGAGCATCTCAATAATTATGGTAGGAAAGTAACCAGTGTCACTCTGATTATAAAGCAGGTGTACAGGTGTGTTCACAACTATACAGGAAGATGCCATTCAAATGGAACCAACTTGGGAATTTAAATGAAGCAGCCACACATCCCATTTATACAGGATGACTGAAATATTTTCATCACAAGCTAAGTTCACCCCTACTTTCTCTAAATAAAATGTATTTGGACATGTGGATATTCTTTTATAACCCCCCTCCCAACTCCAAATACTAGTTTACTGAATAATCACACAAACCACTACCAACAACATTTACGAGGCATTTACTGGGTCTGACTGAATGAATGTGCTAAGCATTTTGACTCCTCACAATAAGCTCAAAGAGTAGGACTGTTCATATTCCCTCCACCCCAACTCTTGAAGAAATGGAGGATTGGTATGGCTAGGTGATTTGCCCAAGGTCACACAGCTGGGAAGCAGAACTAATCTCTGAACACAGATTCACCTAACTCCAGGGCCTGTATTCTTAATCATTTTGCTAAATGACCTTTCATAAAACTGAAATAAAAACTCTACATGACCAAAGACAAATATTTAGACAACACAACAGAGCAATGGCATCATCTCAATCTATTTCCCTTAGACCTTTCCATTTAGGTTCAGTGTGAAGATTTGTTTCCAACTTACCCAAATCCAGGGTTGAAGCATCAATCCTTTGGTAGAAAAGGTAGAGTTATAATCAGGAAGTTTTAATGAAATTGGAAAAAGAAAAAACTCTGGTAAGGATTGATTTTTTTTTTTTTTAAACATTTTCAAGCTATCGTAGGGTCAGAAGTTCCTAAGCAACATTATTTAATCCACACCCTGCCCCAGGCAGGATGACTTAAGTCATCCCACCCAAACAAAGTAAGGTTCATGCACTTTGTAAAGACCTTTCTGAATTCTACCTCCCTGAGAGGCAAATTGTAAGTATCACTTGCCTGTATGAGCTTCTGCAAAGTGCTTTAGAGGAAAGGTAAGGCACACATGCAAATTAATAACAGTATAAATCGACTAAATTCCCATAAGCACAACCATCTAACGCAGAGAAAGAATACAAGAGGCCTCAGGCTGCAATGCCAGTCTTCGTCAGAAAATATATTTATTATTAATATTGAGTGAAGTATAGATGCCAGTATTCACGATAGAGAAGAGGGTTTGTATAAGCCAAGGTTGCCTTTTTGTTGATAAAAAATGCTTTATTTCACTTGTAATCATAAACATTATTCCAGTAAAAGAGGTACATTTTCTCTCCTTTTTGTCTTCTTGCTTGCATGATCACCATAAGTTAAAAGAAAATAGCTCTTATATAATCAAAGGAGAACAGAAAAACAGAGAAATCCACATGCCGCAGCTTACATGATTCCACCCAGTGTTGGTGCCCTGAGCTTGATGTTTTTTGCCCTCTCCTCTCTGACTAACTTAGGACCCTCCCAACCTTTTGTTAGAGTGGAGGGTCACCAAAGCGCTTGGTTAGAAGGGAAAGATTTATGGTCAGCAGAAGTTGAATGGAAAGTACAAAAAGGTGGAGAGGGGTCTGAGCTTCTCTTTTAATCATCCTAAATGGGTCTTTGTAATACTGAAGAGTGTCCTTCCATGACTGATCCCTACTCTAGGCCTTGGCTTTTTAAAATGTTGCTGATCAAACTGTGATATGCGCCTGTTGAATCTGTTCTTTGGTGCTTCTCTTTAATGTTCTTCTCTTTAAACAGGTTATTTTCTTACTAGGGGGGGAAATGTTCCACCTCTGGAATTAACTTTGATGGAGTTTTGCTTGTCTTAAAAGCTGATTTTATCCTCCCTTCTCAAGCATGCTCTGCAAGAGAAATAGAAAGCATAAGTTTTACCATAAAAAGGAAAGGGCAAAAAAAATGGCAAGTTTAGTACAATTGGTATTGCTTTTCAAATATCCACTTCAAAAACACATAAAATACATCATGTACTTCCTGGTCTCAAAATGCCACTATCTTTAACAAACACTATTGCTTTATCGTGAATAATCCCCAAACAACATCTCCCCACCATGACACCAAACTGAAAACCTTAAGGACGAGCATGGCCATGATCATGGGAGTGGGGGTGGGAATGTGTGGGCCATCTCACTGCCAAGGGTATTTGGAAAAGTACGGGAACATTTCTGGTAGCCACAGTGACTGGGGGAAAGCTATTGCCAATGGTGGAGGGGTGGCATGGGCAGGAGACGATGGGTTAAACTCCAAAAGCTCTGAAGGGAAACTTTTCAGTTGAAGAACACAAAATTTTTCCCAGAAACCTCTGCTGCACTTTAGGCAGAACGCAGATGTTTGTGTGCTGGGTAAGCTACCCAGGTAAGTACCTAATCCCAAATTGCAAAAATGGTCCCTACATTCTATTTATTTATATTTGTGGGTAGGTGGGTGGATGGTGGATAGGAAGAATTCTTAACTATTGAAACTCAAATAACCATTGGGGTGGGAATACCCTGAGTCCATTCTTAGAGATCTTTAAGAAGAAAAAAATAATACTTTCCCTTCAGTTTTAAAATTACTCAGAAAGTAGAGGCTCGCTCAGTCCCAAGATTGCATCTAGTTCATCTGTTCACTCCTTCTTCCCCCCATCCCTTACCCACCCAACCGTCCTTTCACCCAGCTCAAAAAGTAGTTCCTGCTAGGTACTTGCTGCACTGAGTTAGGTGGTATGGGGGAAGCTCATACATCCACTTATGGAAAATTAAGGAATAATTTAGGGTAACACAATGTTAAAAATTTATTTTCTTGAATAAGTAATATATACATACAGTATAAAATTCAAAAGGAATTCAAAATTTTGAAAGGAATGTACAGGAAAAAGTAATTTTTTCCTTCTTCCATTTCCCAGTTTCTTGTGTACCTGTGAGAAAAGGTAATAGTCCAAAAGAGAAATGATTCCATCTAGCTCAGAAGAGGACAACTCTGTAGCTTGAGTGAACAGGAAAGGCCTCTCAGAGGATCTTTAGCTATAGATGCAATCTAGACAGAAGGAGAGGTGCTGGGGAGAGGTGAGGGGAGGAAGCAGGCACAGATTCAGAGGTTCCAACAAAGCCTAGTACATATGGGGGACAGAGAAGAAAGATGGGCCTAGCTAGAAGAAAGGGTATGTGCTCAAGATTTGCCAAGAAAGAGACTGTAAAAAGAGCCCAAAATGAATACCGGGGGAGATACTTCCTGTTGGCCACTAAAAATCCCCTAGAAATCCAGGAATGGCATTAACATGACGCCTCTGCATAGCAGACCCAGCAGAGGAGAGACTGGAGGTAGGAAGACCAGGAAAGGGGCAGACTAGAGATCAAGAAAGGGTGGGGACAAGAAATAGAGTAGAGAGGCTGACAAAAAGGCACAGGAAGAGAGGGACAGTGAGACCTAAGCAATGTGTAGACCATCAGTGACAGGGAGAACAGCAACATCACCACGGAAAGAGGGAAGTTAGTCAGAGAAGCCAGTTTGGGAATGAGGAGGATGACGGAGATTTTGGGCTTATCAGTCTGAGACAATGGTGAGACATCCCGTAAGGAAATGCCTAGAAGGAAGCTGTAGGCTTGGAAGGGAGGTCACAGGTCTCTAAAGATTTAAAGTTAAAGATAAAGAGAACAGGTTAAGGTAAAGGAGGCAGAAAGAGAACAGTGTAAGGAAAAACGAGAGCATGTGGATCATAGAAGCAAGATGGATGGGTTATCCTAAGATATCCTTGCTTATAGGTTTCTAAGAAATCTATGACCATAGGGCACAAAAGAAGAATAGATATAAAAGCAGGCAAACAAGCTTAGAGAGAGCACTAGCTATGTAACACTAGCAGAGTAAATGTGGTTGGGACTCAGTCAAATAGGAAGTAAATTAGAAAAGCTAGATACAGCTAGAAAAAAAACAGGAAAGAAAGAGTAGATAAAGTAGAAGATGGCTCAGGGGGAGTAATCTTGTAGAACTAACACTGGAATGTGAGATGTCTCTCAAATTGATCATTCATATGAGCTCTATACTTGTTGAAAAATTTAAAAACATTTTATCATGAAAAAATCAGACACTTTCTGGCAATATCACAGTATCACAGCTTCTCATTTATCCTCACAACCTCGAGACTTGATCTGAAATTCCTTGCAATTACATGGATGGAAGTTCTATGAATTCCATCTCTATAGACACCTCACTACAACATTATTTATTAATTATAAAATGGAAATCAGAATGGAGCCTAACCAAGAGCATTAACTAGTTACTAAGGAAAATGACCACCTTTTAAGTGATGCCATTTTGCCTATTTGCATTTTGGAGAATATATTCTTACTACATTGTTCTTAACATATTGATGGGAACTTGAAGCTGTTATCTGCCTAGTTGAGAGTACATGGTTGTACCTTTTCCTACAATTTAGATCATCTGCATTATGACAGATGTGACAATGCAACTCTTTTCAAATGTTGCAAAATAATCGACTACTACCACAACAAAATTAAAGCAATAGGTAAAGTGTTTATCAAGCATCTGGAAATTCTTGCCGCGGTCCAGCCGAGGCAAATTCTTTTTAATATTCTTCTTCCTGAAACTCTAACCAAAATCTGATGGGTACTTTTCAGTCAGATCATGTAACACTGCATTAGACTCTCTTGGAGAAAGAGATTCAAATGGGGCCCTGGCCAGTTTGAAGATTAGGAGACCAGAATAATATAAAGACACTATAAGTAAGAATATATGTGAACAAATACAAAACAAAGAGAAATAATGTTTTAACAACTCTCCCAACCACATTGACTCTGCTACATGAAAATTCTAATTCTCAAAGACAGCACAGCTGGATTTAGTTAATTCACGTGTGACTCCTCGAAGACATAAAGAATCTGCAGAAAGCTCCAAGCTGGTCGATAAACATGCTGTCAAATTGCACTCAGATGCCACCAAAGGGTGGCAAAGGTTGGTACAAAACTGTCCCACTTCTGTCAGAGACATTAACAAATACAACGTCAAGATGAATTTTCAAAAAGATGAATTAATTGGTAAGCTATCTGTTATTACTAAATCACAACCATACAATAAAACCTGCTTAAACCCTGACCCAGGGGCCAGTGGCTGGAGGAATCTGAGGCCTGGCAGGGCCTGTGTTATTTAGCGCCCACCTTACAGGTTCTCCTACAATCTCAGTACTGGTTCTGTAAGGAGCTGCTGTTGGGCTGAATTTCAACACTGCATAAATTTAACACTGCATAAATTAACATAGGAAATTCCCTGAAGAATGAGGGAGAAGCTTTGCAAGTTATAAAAAATTGCCTCCTTCATTTAGGGAGCTGCTCACACTTAATCTTAATGTGGAGAAAGAAATTCCTCGCATTTGCTCATCATTCACATATTTGGGCCTGCTGAAACTCAAAAAAACAAAAACAAAAACAAACCAGCTGGGTAAATTACCAAAAGAGGAGAATGGTTTAGGCATTAGCACTGCACTTTTTCCAAGTCTCTTTCTGATTCCAGCCACTGAAGAATAACTGGCAGCTCATACTGTTAAATATAAGAATGGTGCCCCTGGAGACCAGAGATTGTGTGTCATTTCCATTTATTCAAACGATCTTAACTATTTTCCTCAAATATTTTTGTTACACAGTAATCTCATCACTGATTTGCGAATTATAGTTTTCTTGGAGGGGCTGAGAATATCGGCTACCAGCTGTCTCAATATATTTAAGAGAAATTATGGCAACCTTGGATTGTTAAAAATTATCATGTGGAGAATAAAAAGAGTTCAGGTTTTTCTTTATTTTTAAATTTTAAGATAACACTCAGAGTGCTTGTCTCTGGATGAGCTTACCTAGCACCTCACTGAGATTTCAAAAGCACTCATAAAGTTAGGCAGATAAGCAGGAAGGTTTACTCAACGCATGGGAAACTAAAATGGGAATATGTCCTAGATCAGACACAGCCTAAGTACCTGAATTTTTACTAAGGAGGGACAGGAAAGTGGTGAGCAGGAGAGAAGGAAGCTGTGATGAAGAATGGGGAATGCTAAAGACAGAATGAGAAGACTGTGAGAGAGGAGGAAAAGTAATCAATAAATGCAATTTATGAGAAGCACAAAGCAAGCCTTGCCTGTGCATCAAGTACTGCTGCTCACTACCTGAAAATCTGATTAGCTAACTTATTTTGTTTTCAATATCTGTCTATTCCCCCCAGCAAGTGTTGTTCTTTGTTCTTCCTGCTTTGGAGGAAACATGAGTTAACTTTTTAAAGTCTGGATCTTATTTTATATCTTCTATGATAAATGCCTGTGTAATATTCAAATTAAGTTACAAGTAATTGACTGTTTATACAACTTGCTGCAACAACAGACAAAATACTAACATATTGTAATTCTAACTCTTGAAGGATGAGCACTAGAAAAGAAATACCTATTAAGAAAAATGAAAATCTATCACCATGGTAATATTTCTTCTATTAAACCCAGATTAAAAAAAGAAAAGAAAATGTCATAAAGCAACTATTACTCTCAGAAAGTGGTTTAGAAAAGGATTCCTATGATGGAAGAGGCTGGAGTAACAAATTTAAAGTTTGGAATTTAGTTTGCTTTGATGTAATTCTAAATTTGGAGCCCTCCCCCCACTCAAAGGATGTAAAATCTATTATGAAACACTGTGTGTCATCCTGAGTATGAGTGACCCAGCTGGGAGATTAATAAATGTCATTAGGTAATGATGATAAAGAAGCCTTCGAACACAAAAAAAGCATAATCCAGGAGATCTTCCGAGAAAGTTAACCTACTTGATTTATCTTTGTGCTCTCTGAAGGTGGGCAACTGTGGAAGCAGAGGGGCCCCTGGTGTGGGCCAGGGGGTGGAGCAGGGTGTGACTGGTCTAGTCACAATTGTGAGCTAGCCAGGGCACTGCGCAGACTCCTCCCTGGTGCTTCTTCCTTCCTACCCACAAAACCAAGAGTGGCTTCTCTGCTTAGGAACCCACAGTTTCAAAGGGAGCATGAAGACTTCCTTCCCAGGGGCTCCTGCCCTCTTTCTAAGCCATTTTCCTATTTGTTCCTAAGACTGATGGCAGAATTCCTAGGGTTAGTCTGAGACCTCTGCTAGATGGCTCAGACCAGATAGGTAGTGACAGCTCACATCCCAAAAGAGGGAAAAACAAGTCTAGGCAGGATCTCTGAAAGGTTGCAGGCCTTTAGGGCAGTTCAGGCAAATGGGCTCCAGAGCTATGGTTCTCAAACTCTTGTGTGCAGAGTCACACCTGCGGAATTTATTAAAAGTTCAGATGTTCAGGTCTGTCTGACTCAGACCTTCTGAACCAGAATCTCCAGGGAGGGGCTCTGAGGGTGTGCATGTTAAACAAACTCCCCAGGTGACCTTGCTGTTCAGCCAAGTTTAACATCTGGATATTACTGGGAGAAGTCCACTGTGTTTGGAATCACGAGCAGACTATTCTGATCTGGTCTCTGTCCCATCTACAGATTAATTAAATTCTCTGGGTGCTAACTTTTCCAAGAGAAAAGATGAGTTTGGTTTACATGATCTCTAAGGTCCCTCTAGCTCCAGCAGCCTACATGAGTCTATTAAATCATTTGCACGTAATTTATAGTTCATCTGAAAACAATGATAAAATACAGCTAGCTTGCTCTGGCATATGTTTGTCTTTTGAGAAACCTGCTTTATAAATCCATAGCTATCTTCTGTGTTTTCAGACCCTGTTCATAATCAAAGTAACTGGGAAGTATTTGAGCCCTGCTCTACCACAAATTTAAGTCACAAGGGAGATAAAAATCACAGTCCTTAAAAAGGATGACAAGAATTCCTCCATATGCACTGATCTTGAGGTCTATTATTTCAAAGACTAACCATATAGTGGAGATGCCATTTATATATATTAGAAATGAGAGAAGTGGGTACATTAGACGTGAGATGGAATGACTTCATGTTAGGATCTAGCCTCTTCTTTAGGGTCTTGACGGCACATTGCTCACTATAGGCAGGTTACTTACTGAAGAGATCAGCAGGAAGCACATAGGGTCTACAGTGGAGTTGCCTCAGTTACAAGATTTCCTTATCTTGGTCCTTCCTTCAGCTGAGCTGACTGCTTGCGTGGCTACTGGTCTACTGTTATTTATTGTTTTAAGCCTCTACTCTGGTTTATTGACTCCTGACTATCCTCATCATCTCTGACTTCAGGCTCTTTGTTCACTTCTGTCCTTCGGGCATTTCTGGGGTCTGGCCCTTGCTTTTGGTCCAAGCCTTTCCCGGGCTCTTTGGATGCTGGCTCACTGCTCTGTCTCCACAATCCCTCATCACCTATGGCCCACACCTCACAGGATGAAAGCCATAGAGGCATAGGAGGGGCCTGGGCTGGCTACAGTAGACAGCCTACATTTTCTAGCAGAGTTTATTAGCTGACAGGCAACATTCTGCCAGACAGTAATGAGATAGTTTTCACTTCCTTGAGTTTGGAGAAACTGTGAAACTGCTTCTCCCCCCTCCAGTTCATTCTGCTGCCTGGGCTTCCCCAGGGCTGTCAGGAACATGAGTGGCTGGAACAGGATATGTAGCCGTGGAGGCCAAGCAGCAGGTAGACCAAGCAGCAGGTAGACCAATGAGAAGTGGAATTGTTCTTCCTGAGTAAACGCTTAAAGTTGATGGCACAATCTAAAAAGCAGAGGCCCAAATGCTGGAAGTCTCAAAACGTATGGGTGCTGCTTGTACCAAATGGCCCATGTCTCTTCTTCAATTCAGTGTGCCCCTGAACATATGTACTTGTGCTTATCCTCAGTGCCTCTTGCTCACATACATGGAAGCAGAATCAATACTAGACTTACAGAGCTAGAAAGCTTTTGTGGATCACCTAGTTCAACCCTCAATTTAGCAAAGAGGAAACTGAAGTCAGGTTACCATAACTAGACTATGGTTAAACTAGATTTCTCTTTTTCCAGCTACATCATTTCCCATAAACCCTACCCTTCCATGAACAAAGAATGTTCCACAAGAATCCAGGAAAAGAATGGAAATGCCTAGAACTATTACTCACAAAGCAGCCCAATTCTGCAAGTAAACAGCAGGGCAGTGGGGTGTCTCAGGGAGCAGAGGGCCATGCGGACCTTGGGCACATTTTGGTCCACAAATGGACAATTACTATTAGCTTCCAGTCATTCCACCACCCTTCCACGTTCCCCTAAAAGGTGGGTGTAGCAAGACTGAATGGGAGCAAAGTTTTAATGGCAAGAACAGGTAATCCAATTTTGAGGAACTTATAGGAAGCTATGAGGCTAGGCAGAAATGAAAAATAAGACACAGAAGTCTATCAATCAATGCTCTCCTTCATTTAAAAATGCTGTATCTAATATAGCTAGACAGCAGCTTTTAAGTCCTAGAAATAATAATTATTGCATTTTAATATCACTTTACCCTTATGAAAAACACATAACTTGATATCCTAGAAATAACAGTCTAAATGTTCCGTATCAACCCATGAGGAATTGTTTAGGAATAGCTGAAGAATGACTGATGTGAATAAGTGGATGAACAAGAAGAAAGGAAAAGGCTAAGGAATATCCGGAAATTTTCCTATCAGTAAAACCTATTAGACTACAGAACAATGCCTCAAGGGAACCAGTGAAAGCCCAATCTTATGAGTCATTTACAAGTGGAGTGGATTTGGCTATTGGAATTATTCCATGGGGAAAACTCTTGCCGTATATAGGAAATGGACAATACAAACTAATGGGTTTTCATCATGTTTAGTATTTCCCATGTTTGGCATGTCCACTTTGTTCTTTGGATTTAACAGGAAACCTAAGAAGGAAAGCTGGCCCATTAGGAATGGCCACAATGGACAGGCAGGGCTGGTGTACTGCCGAAGCCTCTTCTAACAACAGGGTCAGTGTTGAGGTCATGAGGTTAGAATCCAACTTCACCAAGAGCAAAAGGAAAACCTGGTATCACAGGAAAAGCAGCTACTCATGAAGTACTAATATGAGCTCCCTCTGGCCATTTTGGTGTGATCTTAAAATGGAGCTGTGCAGAGCTGTACCTTTGCTGCCTTTAGCATCCTGTGCCCATATTTGGAACTTCAGACTCTTCAGAATCTTTAGACTCTGTCTATACTACTTAATTCAATCTTTAATTTTCTTCTCTCTCGCTTTATGACTACCTTTCTCATTTTTCCTCACTGCTTTATTTCTGTATTAGTGGATGATGGACGTCCATTCACAACACTTAACCACTCAAAAACCAAATGCTATTTTTAAATTTGTTGTTTTTATGCCAAGGTATATCTTGGTCTAGTTGTTAAATTTACCATTTTTACTTCCCTGGATTTCAATTCTCTCAACTGTAAAACGGTAAAAATTAAACCATCTTTATTTACATCTCAGGTTGTCATAAAAAGTAAGAAAATAGATGTGAAATCACTTTGAAAATGTTAAATACTATAGAAATGCAAGTTATTGTTGTTTCTTGACCATTTCAATATTGTTCATCTTAGGATACAAAGGTTTTGTGGATATATATCTTTTAAATATTTCCTTCTATTAATATACATTCCCTAATAATTGAATACAAGAGCCATAAAAACCATAGGCACCCCAAACACAATAGCTGAAAATAATATTCAATTATATTGCGATGGGAAGGTACCACTGTAATATGATGCTTTGGGCTGGTATGATTAGTTTCAACATGAAATACTACAACTAAGGAAAGGGGAAGGAAAAAAATAAGATTTATTGAATATATTATATACCTGTAACCCTCACAACAACCCTGGACGTACCATTATCCCAAATCAGGTGAGGAAAATCAAGGTCTGAGGTCACAGGGCTGGTAAAAGGCAGGGCTTAGATACCAACATCTGCTTGAGTCTAACTCTATTATATTACATGGCATATTTGATTTTGTCACAAATTAACTTTGTTTTATCCCACAAATTTATGTCATATTTTTACTGATGTTACTGACAGTTTCAAGGCGCTATATGTAGATGGAGCCAATCTCCCTTGCAGTCGACACTTGAGTAATGTTACAAATGACACTGTGGAAATGGGCACGTACACTAGACAATAGCATTGAAACATATATAAACATATACTTTATCACTGAAACTCTTTTCACTGAATTTAGTACCCCCCTCCCAATATGGCACTGATACCAAGTTAGAAAAATCCATGACCTACCACACAGGTCCCAAACGCTTCAGAGAGTATTAATATTGAAGGCTAGGACTTGAAAGAGCTTATCAACAAATAAAAGGTACTAACTTAACATTAGCAGAATTTGCCCCTACCAGAGATCTTTAAGGAAAGCCATAATACTAAGAGTTATACAAGTGCCACTACAAGCAAGAAACAGAAAAAAGCCTCAAGCCACTAGTCTTTTAAAGAAAACATAGGCTTTTAATAAATTTTCATTATTTTTTTTCCACTAGTGTTGCTGTTATTTTCCAGCTATGTGGAGAATACAGTCCTTCTATCAGATATTTATAGTGTTAGAAATTTACACTAAGTTGTATTATTATAACTACAGCAAATAAGACTGCAGAAAGACATGCTGTGCAACTCAAACACTAGATTTAGTTAGGTTAGAAGGTCAACTCTAGGGAGTTTGTCAAATGAAAGAATCAAGGTTTCTAACAACTTCTGTCTCTCAGAACAACCTACATCCAACTGTGAAATCAGTTAAACAGCAGGCAATTATGTGACCTGCCAGGTTTATCATTAGCTTTTCTAAAGTACGTGAATTGGAGAAAATGCACATCTCCTATGAACATGATATCATTCTGATATTAAGGGTCAAGAAATGAATATGCTTATTGTATATAAAGGCAATGGAAACTCTTTCTATGAATCCCATCTCTGGGCCCCCTTTCCCTACTCAAATGAGTGGACTCTACCAACTAGTGGAAGGAATGAAAAGTTTGATTTTTATCAGGCTCTCTGACTACCTACTACTTATGGACCCTAAGCTGCTGACCCCTTAATTTTTATCCTTCCTCTTTGTTGCCTCTGAATATTGGCCTCAGAAGTAAGGGCAATGACCTCATGGACACAATTATATATATAATAATTCCATAGTAGAGGACAACAGTCCAGGGCAACTGGAAAAAGTATAATTTTAATAAGAACTATTTCTTTGCAAGTAGCTGAGTTGAATACAGGGAGAATAATGGCTCTTCCTACAACTATCTGGATGGAATTTTATTGTGCTCTAACCAGCTTTATAGTAATTCTTGATAATGGTGACTACATTTAGTTTATAAAGCTTTATCGAGTATTAACTCATTTGATCCTCACCACTGTCCGACAACACAGGGCTTTAAATTCATCAGCTTCGTTCACACACCCACCTGTTTAGCATGATTGACACAGTGCATGTACTGGCTGGCCAGAGCGGAGCAGCTGAGGGTTTGCTGGGTGTTCTGGCGGTAACACTGGAGAATTTTGGCCTGCAGATCGGCACAGACTGGATGAAACTCATACCGCCTGAAAACAAAAACAGGGACCACTGAGATAAATGGCCTTCAATCAGAATAAGGATCACAGATAATGAATATATAAAAATATTGCAAATGGAAAAAAAGCCTAAAAGAAATAATTTTCTTCAACCTTTAAAGAAAGCTGGATATCCAAATGGTTCCCATGATAAAAATGCAGACAAGGTAAATGATTTCCATGAAATTAGTTCCGTTAATTGACACCATCGTGAGGTTCTTTGAGGTTCTCCCAAACCTAAACCATATGAATGGTGCCACCCTTCAGTCTGGCTGGTCAAACCTGGGGGGCATAACTTCTCTCTTCTATTCCCATATCCAGGTGGTCACACAAAAATGTTTGCTCTCCCTGCGGTCTAGTCTTCCTTTTCCATACTCACTGCTTTTACATTAATTCCTGATCATTTATATCCCTGATTCCAGCAATGGCCTCCAAATGGGACTCTCTCTTAGTTTATACCCTTTACTCCCGCCTTCACGTGTCTTCCAGAGGATTCTTTCTAATACATAAATCTGATCACAGTATCTCTCCCTGGTGCTTTCCAAATAAATATAAGGTCAATAGGTAAGGTTCTTCTTGGTCAGGTTCCTGTCTCATCTTTAGCCTTAATTTCTCATTCTGCACACTGCTGCAGCCTGGCCAAACCAGCCTCAGGGATTGGTTCTTACATTTTTCTTCATGTCTTGGCTCATGCAGCAATTGATTTGGGAAATGCCCTTCATTCAAACTCCCTCCCACTCCTACATACCTGGAAAATACCTACTCATCTGTCAATACTTAAAGTGTAACCATCTCTATACATCTTTCTGTAACTGCTCCCCCTCCCCTGTCGAATCTATAATATTTCCGTCTTGGTGACCTCACTGATTCTGTGTTAACTTCTCTCACCATGCACGTAACACTGAACACACTGCATACTCTAGTGCAATTTACTAGAATGAAAATTCCAAGCAGTAAGGAGTGTGTTTATTTTCTTTGCGACCTCAGCTATTAGATACATATACCTCTTATAAAAGCCACTCAAGAAGTATTTGTTGAATGAATACAAAAAGAAAGAAAAAATGTAAAGTTTCCCTGGGCTCAGACTTTACTAATGATACTTATATATCCCAGATTTTAGTTAGACTCTTCTGAGTGTATATGCTGTACGAAACATAAATGATTGTGAATTAGTTTATATTTACACTTGAAAAATGGTAGACAAAATAAATCCAATGAATGACATCATACACAAATTTTGCAAAGATAGCAAGGAACTTGGATTATAAGGACCAAGCACACATGCAGTAAATGTATAATATTATCACTTTTAATCTCAGACTTCCTTGTTTCACATTAGTTTTGTTTAATACAAAAAGCTTCCAGTCTTTCATACCAGTTTTTTTTTTACATTTAAATCTGTTATTTCCATAGGAATCTAAATAGCATTATTTTAAATTTAATGCATTCCTTAAAAAAAAAAAAAATCCCTAGAGAACACAGGAAGGTATATTTCTCACCAATAAGGAAATCCCTGGGTGATGATTTGTCCCCTCATTACTTTTATCCAACACACTAAGCTAATATATATTTTGCTAGAATAGAAAACTGAAATGCAACCATGTTACTGGACCCTGAGGGAATTTATTTCCTACTACTCTCTAAAGAGTAGACATACAGGAAAAAAATAATGCCCCCAGTTTTATTTAACATTGCTTTGACTTTTTCTTTAATTACTTCACTACCTTGTCAAAAACCTAAGAACAAAATTCAAATCCAATCCAAGGAATTTCAATTCTTCTTAAGATTTAAAATTTCAAAGTTTGTACATTTTTCTGGACACAGATTTCCCTAATCCACTACCGTGAACACCAGCATTTAAAAGGCGTCAAGCTGTGCTTCGCAGGGTATAGGCACAAACACCACTAACTGACTGGTAATCGCAAGATCCACATCTGGATAAAAAATGAAATATGATTAAGCATCAGGTCAGCTGAAACTAGCGAAAATATGACTAAGTGCTCTAACAGTTCATTGGAAAGCAGGATTACATCCTATCCCAGTGTTGAGAACTCATCATCTCCCTGACATAGCTTAAGATTTAAAAGCATGGGGAGGAAAGGTAGAGAGGGAAGACTAGGAGAACTCGAACAGACATGCTGTCCTTCCTCACTAATGTACAGAAAAGGACTGTAAAGAAAGAACTTTATCATAAAGAAAATGGCATTTTTTCCCTTTTAAAAAGACTTCACAATGGGATAAGTCATCTAATACTATGGACTCCTTAGAAAGAGGTAATTTAAGTTGTATATAAGTATTCACCCTGAATTGAGCTATTAGTCATTTGAGTTAAAGTCCATGAGTTATTTATGAATTGAAATGTGTCAAAATATACTTTTCTCACCACAAATCAATACTACTCACTTTGAGGGCCCTTGATTTCCTGTCTGTTGGTCTATTCGTGTGTGTGTATATGTGTGTGTATGCAGTCATCATCTGAAATTCTTTTTACACACATTTCAACTTGTATGGATAATTAGAAGGTAGAAAGGGGGAAAGAACTGTAGCAGTCTCCTAGATCCTGGAGTAGACTCTCGTACATTTTCTGGGATTAATCTGTAAGGGTAAAGCTTTGTCTTTATATTGATCTCCAGTGCCTGTTATGCTGCCCTAATGCACTGTTTTCACTTTGGGAAAATGCTAAATGAGATTACAGTCTAACCTTAGAAGGCCATAAAACACAAGCCATGGCACCTTCCATTCAAGAAAAGAGTTTCAAAGACATTTCCAATATGCATTATGGTAAATCCTCCTTATAGTCATAGAGTCAGCAATTGATTTTTATTGACTGTATTCATTCCTGCTGACGGAAAAAGCTATTAGGCAAAAATAACAAAAGACAGAATTTCAAGATACCTAAGAAGGAAAATTAAATCTTAGTTGCAAAGGACATTTAAATAATTTAACTTCTTAGTATGTAAGAAAGATTGAACAAAGATTAAGAAATGGCAAATAACAAATGTTAAGAGAAAGATGAAACATAAATTTGGAGAACTCAGAACAATAATAAAGTAAGAAGAGATAAATTAGGGATTCAAAAACATGTTCAGCAAAAAAGAATTGGTGGTATAGAGATAGCAGTTGAAAATATATATTTTATATACATTTTGTATCAAAATATAGATTTTGATCCAATTTATCAAGGAAAAAATCAGGTTAATGGTCACTTGAAAGTATTGGTGACTTCTAATGGATCCCAGTATGTGAACATCTCTCTCTTCATTTTCCTTTTCTTTCTTGCATATTTAGTCTCTTCCCTCCCTCTTTCCTCATTTCTACAAACACTAGCAGCCCATACCCCTCCCCTCTCTCCACCCCACCACAATACTTAAGGCCAAGGAAGTTGATGACAACATCCAAAGGCAGAAGTGGAGCCCCAAAGATTTGACTGGAGGGCAAAATCAAAAGAAGCACTCCGTGGTGGATCCTCTGTAGCCAGTAAACAATTTTTGCTAATGTTTAATGCTAATATTCACTTAAAAGTCATGTAAGAAGATATATCCAAGTATTTTTCTCACTACATTGACAGGTTCATTGTAGAAACTTTGGGGAGAAAAAACCCAGAAAAGAATGAAAATATACATTTCATTGATTTTAATCTTTCACTGCTTAAAAAAACACGGTGATGAACATAAACTGTTAGTAACATCTATACGTACCATATAGAATAGCTTCCTATAAGTAGAATTAATTGGTCAAAGAGAAATGAAAATATTTTCAGTAAAAAATACAGATAAGCAGTATTCTGAACTCTCCTCATAAGACTATAATACATTTATACTTGGTTATCTGTTTTACAATTAACTGTTGGTTTTGCTGCCGCCTCTCCTACTTTCGTGTCTTAGAAACTTCCTTGATGTGAGTCTGAGCTTTATGTTTTGAGGAAATGACTTATCCATCTTTTAGTTCTGCTAATATAAATGACAAGGATATTAAGGTAACCTCAGAAAAGGGGAAAATATGGAGCTAGCTCTTCCAATACCACTCTCCACTCAAGGGTTCTAGCCACATAATGACAATCAGTTAGCCAGAATTCCTGACGCTCCAGGGAACACAAAAATCATTCATTATAAGTGCAGCTGAACAAAGGGGCCTTTCCCTGTTTCTGGACCAGTAAGTACTCTGAGAAGTTCTACAGATACTATATTGAAACACCCACCTCTCCCCATCAAAACAAACAAACAAAAAAAAAACAGAGGAGGGGAGGGGGGAAGGAATGAAAACGGCTGGAGCTAAAAGGAGAATCCTGAGTTTTGAACAGATTTTGACAACACAACCTTCTTGGGGTCAGATGGTCTCGTAAAACCACATCTAATGTGTTAAAGACAAGCATGAAACATGGCCAACAGAGTCAAATCATTTAATTCCTATGGCACAATACCAATACTCTAATTTTATTCTATACTAAAACTTTTCCTTAGATGTTAAGCCCAATGGTCAGGATTTCTGCTTTCCTTTAAAATGCAGACTGAAAAGCTACCAAACACACTGCCAGTATTTAAAAATATGTAATAATTCATTCTTGTTTCTTTTTTATTTATAAAGCCAACATAAAATGCAATATGAAGGATGAATGTATTTATCTAAAATGTATTTTTCTTCTATTAAAAATACTTTGTTTTAGTTTTACCTTAAATTATAATATCCTCATATTAGTTTTCAGAATAGAGTATAAACCGCCTTTTTTGAACAATGCAAGAAATGAAAAAACAACTCAATTCCAAGCTTTTCTGACAGTTTTAATAACTGCTAACCATCTTTATTAATGGTTTCTATTTGAGCTGTAATCAGATTTCCAAAATTACACTTTAGAGGCCAAACACCTCCAAATGGGAGATAAGGTTGCTGCCTGCTTTATTTGTTTCCATTTGTTTTCACATATTCTTTGCTATATAATTTCTTTCAAAATAAAATGAAACCAAAATCTAAGACATTTTTTTCAACAGCCATCTATTACTAAAATGATGAACGTTAACTATTATGCTGTCTGTAGTCACAAGAGGCTTTCACTGTGTTCAGAGGCAGAAACATGGCCTTGACTCCACCTCATTGAGCACCAAATCTGACACCAAGTCAGCTGACAGCAGATGGTTATCCATAGTAACTGCTGTATCATTCAACCAACAGATTCAGCTTGGACGTTATAAAAGAAAAACTCAGCTTTAGCTAGATATACAACAGAGTATACAGAACTTTATCCTACTTGAAAGAACAGTATCTACCTAAAATATCTTAACCTACTGATGATTTTGGCAAAAGATATCAACCAGTAAGAGGTGAATCCACAGGAGGAGGAAGATCTGCAAGGAGGGAAAGGAAAGCACTGCTAGTCTTCCCTAGATTTTAGAATCTTGAGTAAAAGTCCAAAGACTAGGAAGATAAAATAATACCGTGCTCTATGCACATATATACTGTTCTTAGGCCAGGAGGCCTCATACCACAAGTGTATGAGTATGAACACAACAAAATGTAAAGTGAACAAAAAACATTGCAAATTTTGCAAGAAATTTTCTTCCTTATTTAATAATATTGGGCACTGAGATGATGGGGGCAGTTAGGGAAAACCTAGGAGAGTGTGGGAAATTAATAATACTTGACCACATAGAAGCTGGTGGGGGTTGGCAGCCTCTGTCCTCTCTGTGGTACTCAGTACAGCAGAATACTCTTACTCTACAAGAACCCTATTTTATGCTTCACAGAGCCCTCTTGGCATCTTGCCAACTGAAAACAAATGCCGTGCTAGAATGTTCATATTCTCTACTGAGGGTCTGGACTTGGGAAAATGGGTCTATCTTCTGCTTTGTCTCCAAAGACCAAGGGCCCCAACTGTTTTGTTTTGTAAATTATCTCTTAAAATCTGGTGACCTGGAGAAGCAAAAGGCTTAATGTTATTAAAAAAAAATTTTTCCCTAGAAAGTTGCTCCAAGTAATAATTCCTCCGACAAGACATAAAGAGTTATTTACTCAGTTGAAAAAATTGTGAACTCAGACATCTGGTATAAAGCAGGAAAAAACAACCAGTTGGTTAATTTTCATTTTCTACAATATCATGGTTTCTTTGACTTATAGTTGGTCTGTGTACTTCCAGTTTTTTATCTCTAAAAAGAGAGAGAAAATAATACTTACATAAATGATACCTGGAATAAGAGGCAATAATTATGGAGAGTTTAGGGACATAGAGCATAAACAATGCCAACATTGTCATGTCAACCTGGAAGGACCCCAAATCAACTTCTAGCTCACACATACTTTAAGATGGGTTGTTATTTTCTCATGCTCACAAAGTTTTCTCACCAGGCAAAATTCTACAGCTAACAGACTTTAGTGCGGGTGGGGAGCCTTTATTTAAAGAAGTTTAAACCAACTCTACTCTCTTATTTAGCCTGAAAATCCTTGGGGCTCAGATTATGTTTCTTTTCTTTCTTTCTGCTTGGGACATTGCTGTTGCTTATTAAATGTCAAACAATACTACTGGAATAAAAACATGTACCAGTGAGTTAACAAGGCAATTCTTTGCATTGTTAACAGTGTCTGGGAGATAGCAGTTTACGAAGTATCCTGTGTGTAGAAAGATTAACTTCTGCCATGCACATAGTAGGACCAGAATAAAATCACAGTTCATAGAAGTGGCCTTTGTTTTTTTTTTTTGTTTGTTTGTTTTTTGAGGTACCAGGGGCCGGGGAATGAACCTGAGACCTCGTATGTGGGAAGCTGGCGCTCAACCACTGAGCCACATTGGCTCCCCTGAGTTGGCTTTTTGTTGTTGTTGTTTGTTTTTGTTTTTTCAGGAGGCACCGGGAACCGAACCCAGGACCTCCCATGTGGGAGGCAGGTGCTCAACCGCTTGGGCCACATCGGCTCCCAGGGCCTTTGCTTTTAAGAGCTGCAATATTTGAAGTATTCTTTTTGTCCCTTCAAAAAATTCACAAGCAGTGGAATGAAGAGATGCCCAGAGCCAAACTTTAAATTGGAATCCTTAAAGGCTATTATATCAATGTGTGAATAAGACTGATGATCTTAACACACACCAAACTATTTTCATTTGAAATATCTTAAGGTTTCAGGGTCAAGAGGTGGCAATTTATTAAAGAAAAGCATGGCTTTTATTCTCACCTAGCTTTGTAATCAGACAACTTAGAAAATGTTAATCTTGAGCATATACAATGTTTTACCCCTGGAGTTGCTTTTCTTTAAATATGTGTCTCTATATAATATGTTGATTTGAACTTACGCCCACACAAATTGAACATTATTTTATCCCCAAGGCTTTGAAAATTATTTCCATCTTCACTGTCCAGTTACTTTGGACTGTTCACCAATATTGGTCTTTTTCAGTTAAGGATGGAAAATATGATGGTTGGTTTGTTCATTCACTCATTCATTCACTCCTACAACAAATATTAAGCCACAGACATTTATTAAGCATTCATTACATGCTGTCCACCATGATAGGTATTGAATAAGACTGTGATTCTTATACCTTTGCTAGCTCACAGTCTAGTGGAGGGGAGGGAGAGAGAAAAGTGTATATAAGGTCTTATAATGAGATCAAGAGCTAATAAAGTTGTAAACATAGCACTAAGCAAACAGAGAGGTCTGGTTTTGTGACCAAAACTGAACATACAGTGTTCCAGGCAAGAAGACATTCATCACTAGTGAACAGGAAATGAGGACAGGCCTCAAGGTTCTCTTGAAGTAACTTTCATAAGGCAAAGGGGGAGGTTCCCCAGCCAGCAGGGAGATCTGCCCAGTATATCCAGTCTACAGGGATACTCAGAGATGGGGAGGAGAAACCTCCTCTGACTGTAAGGCTATGAAAATCCCCATAAGCTGGTGACTAAAATCCTTCTAAATCCCTCCAATTTCCTGTGGAAAAAGTTTAGTTGTTTGTGTTCCTGACATGGGCTAGCACAAGCTAGGTTGGAACAGGTGAGAGCAGCTCTGTTATAATAAGAGCTTATAATTCTCTGAATCCACAAGGAAATAATCAGAGGCCAGCAGCAATGTTTCAGACCTACCGACAATAAACAAATGTTGAGGCAAGTTGCTAGTTGCCAAATTTTGGTAGGAGAGCTCTCATAGTAACTTTCAATTGGTGCCAAAATTACTCTTGACATTTCATTGTCTTCCCTACTAGGAGCACCTTCTGTAACCACCCTATTGCTTTATTACTTGATATGGCCAAGAAGGAGAAAATGGCAATTTGGCCCTGGGTCAACGTCCAGTTTTGGGGGCAGAAGGGAGAGAAGGAACTGAAACAAGGCAGGGGAAGGTAGAAAGATATTGGGAAGCAGAAGAATCTACCAGAATTTGATAGGAATCCTGGAGGAGAAAGAGAAGGTATCATGGATAGATTAGTTCAGATAGAGAAAAACCAGAGGGACATACTGAGAATCCCAAGCAGCCCACTGGGATGTGAAAGGGAAAGGAGAGAGAGACAGCAAGCTCTAGACTAGGGAGCTAAAGCAAACTATGGCATTTATTCTTCAATGACAACTTTAATTCCAAGTTCTTGAGGAGGCATTGTTCCCTTCCTCATCTTCTCTTTTACAGAAAGTCTTCAAGTTCAGAAGAGAGACAACTGGATATAGCCAACCCAGGTGTCCCCAGTACAGTCAAGGGGCAGGGCACCATTCCTGGCAATCTAGCAGGATTTTCTGACCCAAGATCCTTGCAGCAAATCTAAGACAGTTTGAGCAAATTTAGCAGAACAACTAACATTAACCTCCCAGATAGAATTCTTCCATATTTGGAGAAATACTTATTTTGTAGGCCTAATTATACCATCTTCATCAATGAAACCCAGAGAGATCTAACTATTGTAATAGTACAGAATCACAGAATCTTCTAATTGAGCAGTATGGTGCCAGTGGCCTGTGCTGAAATATGGTTGAGCACACACATTCATGTTAAGCTCCTATTTTTAGGTTCCTATAATTTTTTTTCAAAAAGAATTACCCTTTGGGATGAAATTTTTTATGTTCCTTCTCAGCTGAGGAGTGATTTGAGGGTGGGTGTGTGTGAGAAGTTTGATGAAATTCCATTTGAGTCACCCAAGCATAAAAATACATTCCAGTACCCCTACTTCTTCCTGGCTGTAATCAAATTTAAGAGAGTGCTTTTAGTACTAAGATAAGTCAAGAACAGCTTAATTTGAAACATTTCAAAACTGTCACATACCTCAATGAGGACTGTGACACATTCTATAAAACTAGGTTAGGACCAAATTCTAAGTCTGTGGTGAGAGAACGTGTTACATTACTTTAAATGATACGCTTTTTTTCCCACTACATTTAAAAGCAAGATCCAAATACCAGATACACACAGGAAGGAATGTATCTGGCTCCCTCAACTGAAAGAATTACAAGTATATTTATTTCAGTGACAAGTGAAGCAGAAGTTATCCATGCTGATTTGCCCTTTCAAGTGTCAGGGTGCTAAAAATGGGGAGGGGGAGTTAAGCCTTTTGTCTATTTCCCATTCCTCTTGATGACGGGAAGGGCAGAATGATTAAACACTGCCTCTGAGATGGGGGTGGGGTGTGGGGCGGGGTGTCCCCAAATGGGGACAACTACGGCCATTCCGCGAATGCAGGACTGCCAGGCAGAGAGAAGGCTACATGGGCATCATAGGTACAGCTTTCGTGCAGACGGTGAATGTGGTGGTAAAGGGCATGGAGAAACAAAGTGTGGAGAACACTAAATCTACCCCCTTGAGAAGCTTATCATTAATTGACTAGGGGAGAAAGGCACTCATAAAGGTTAGGAAATACAGGGCAATTTTAAGCGTCAAGGAAACAGTACTGGCAGTCAGGACTACAACTGTTCTGAGGAAGGAACAGTCACTTCTAGCTGGGGGATAGTCTGGGAAGTTCCAGGGAGAAGAGGAGATGGGATTCAAAAGACCCTTAAGTGCAGGGTAGGACTGTGAGAAGTAGAGAGAAGGGAGAGCATGGGCATTTGAGAGGGTCTCTGTGAGCAAAGAGCCAGGCTCACTTAAGTTTGCCATGTCCAGGGGACTCAGGTTGTAGAAAAGGTTTGTAGAGGGGAGAGGTAGCACTAAAAAGGGAGGTGCCGGGCTATGGAGAGGCTGTCAATAAGAGACAGCAGGCTTAGATTCTATTCCACAGGTGTTGGCAAGCCACAGACCTTTCTGAATGAAAGAGTGAAGTTATAAAGGGGGCATCTTAGAAAGATTGGTCTGATGGACGGAAGTGGGAGCTGCCAATACTGGGAGCCCAGTGGAGCAATAGCCAGCTATAATGATAAAACAGGTTGATGAAAGGAACGGTCAGGCAAGAATGGAAGTACTGGAAAGCAAGAATGGCAGGATGTGGTGACTGATAGGACATGGAGACTACTGAAGAATACATGCAATCATTTAGACCTTGGGGATTTAAAGAATGAAAGTGCTCAAGCAATGTCAGGGACTCCAAGTAGAAATGACCCACCTCAATCTAAACTATGGAGGTGGAACTTGGCACTGAGGACAGGCCTACAATCACCCATTGGGAATCCCTTGCAAGACATGGAGGGACATGGAGAAGGCAGGAAGGACTGCTGAGCCTTAGTTAACAGCCACATGTGGGGGAGTGACAGGGGTGGGAAGATGGAGCAGTCAGGGAGTGAGAGTGGAGAGAAGCATCACTATAAGGCAGCATCCCGAGACTGGGGAAACAAGAGTTTCATGAAAGAGAAGATAGTAAAAAAGAATAAAGACTGAAAAAAGGCTATAATTTAAGTCCCTAACAATTTAGAGGAACAACTTCCATATTTCAAATGAGGCAGAAGTGAGATGGCAAGAAATTGGTAAATGAGAAAATAAGCAGTAAGGAAATGGAAGCAGTGAGACCGGGTCAGTTCAATATCCTTTACTGAGTGCCGACTGAATACCAGGCATTATGGGAGATATACGTAGAGAGGGAAGGAGGGAAGAAGGGAAGAAGGGAGGGAGGGAGAGAGAGAGATGGAGAGAGGGGTGCAGAGAGAGAGCCAGACTCACCCCGTAAGAGCTGTTTTAATGGGATACATAGGCAATAGGTAAAGGAGGAATTAATTTTGGCTGGGGAGGATCTGTAAAGGTCTTAGATGAGAAGAAATAGATTTCTGGAGGGTCTTAAGGGATGGGAAGGGTTTAGGCAGTTAGAGATGGGATGGAAAGGTACTCCAGACAGAGAAGTGAAAGAAGTAAAGGCAGTGAAATGTTAGAGAAGAAAAGGCTGAAGCAAGAAGTATCATCACTAGTGGACTTTTGTTCAAGGTACTAAAGGAAATTTACATACAGATCAGAAAGACAAAAGAGCCAGGAAATGTTTTGTAAGCAGACCAAGAAGTTAGCAATATAGTATTTGGTAAAGGTGTGCTAAGACATTAGATGAATAGCTAAGATTATGTGAAAAGGGCGAGTTTTCAATAGTCTCTTTTATTTCATTTTTTAAAAATTTTATTGAAGTATATCATTCATACATGAACATACATAAACAACAAATGCATAGTAAAGTTATGAACTTACAAAACAAACATGCATAACATCATTCAGGACTCCCGTGCATCACCCCACCACCAATATCTTGCATTGTTACAAATTAGAAAAGAGCATCTTCAAAGTATTACTACTAACTATAGTCTCTTAAAGAAAGAAAAGGACAAAGAAGGGCAGAAAGGAGTGCATAGTCCTCGCAGACAAGGTGCTATTACGAACTAACATGCAGATTTCTTTTTTTTTTTTAAAGATTTAATTATTTTATTTATTTATCCCCCCCTTGCCGCTTGTGTTGCTGTGTCCATTTGCTGCGTGTCTTCTCTGTGTCTGCTTATCTCCCCCTTGCTGTGAGGTCTTGCCGCATCAACCCACTGCACCACGCAAGCCGGCCTGCCCTCACAAGGAGGCGCCGGGAAGCGAACCCGGGGCCTCTCATATGGTAAACGGGTGCTCCATCCATTGAGCCACACCCGCTTCCTGCCCTGAGGTTGCTGCATCAGCCCACAGCACCCCTCAGGCCGGCGTGCCCTCACAAGGAGGCCTCGGGAAGCCAACCCGGGCCTCCCATAGGTAAACGGGGGCTCTATCCATTGAGCCACACCCGCTTCCCCATGCAGATTTCTTGAGCTGGAAGTCCACAATGAAAAAATAAAAGAAATCAGATAAGTGAGAAGGAGGAGTGGTGGAAGGAAATGGTTTGCTAGGGAACCTCAGAGACTAGATGGGTCATTTGACAGCATGAAGGATTCTTAACAGTATGTCCCCTTATGAGAAAAGGAACACTACTAGAGAAGGATTCTCCTTCTAAAGGAATCCACACATGCTCTCCAGGAGCTGGGCTGAGCGGCCAGGCAAAGTAGTGCTAGCTTAGAAAGCTCAGGGGATTCCAGCACAGGAGATGCTCAAAACTGGGAAGGGATGTGTCAGAGACCCTTCTAAATCCCCCAAGTTGTACCATTCCCTACCAGCACACAATTTTATATAAAAGTGTATATATCTAAGGCTGGGATATATTTATGCATTTACTACAGGCCTTTATACAGAATGTCCAGTACTTTAAGTACTGGCCTCTTTTCTCCTTGCTCTCTTAAAACAGATGTGCATTGAAATTAACGGTTAATTGTTACAGGAAAATAGAGAAAGGTTAGCATAAAGTATATTTGAAAAATAGGAGTTTATGGATATATACAAATTCAGTTCAAAATTACATAACACATATATGCTTACACATGCATAAAATCTCTCTGAAAAGATACACAAGCAACTGGTAACAAGTTTCCAGGAAGGGGAAATGGATGGGTGGGCAAAGGAACAAGAGTCAGACTTTAATTTTGCTTATTATATTTAAATGTTCTATTATATACATATATTGTTTACTCAAGAAATAATTTATTCAAAATGGCAATGGCATATTATTCATATGTATTTTGTATGCCCCAAGAAACCACTCTAAGAAACAGCTTGCTTCCCCTCCAATCCAGATGCTTAAGCATCAACATTTCTAATGGTAATGCCATTTCTATGGATTTTGTGGTACCAAAAGACAACACTAATGTACCAGATATGGAATCAGACCCTACACATAGACAAAAATGTAAACTGAGGAATAATTCAAAATGCTTTCATACATGTCAGCCTTCACCACAAGTTCAGCACAAGCCCTAATGATTTAATATTGCAACAATTTTGTGAGAAGGAAGACACAGAAACCACCAAAATTATTAAGTCACAGAACAAGCCACTGGCAGTAAAGTGTTACATGAGTACTGACAAGCCTGGAAGCCTTCTCTATTCTTGAAATTCTTTTAGGTTAGTTCTTTATCTTTTTAATTGCCCCCTCTCCTTTCTCCTCTCTCAACTGTGAGCAATTCCCAAAACTCAGATCTCAGTCTCTGCTGTTTCTCCTATAGTTTCTGGTGAAGTTATTCTTCCTTCTTTGGGGATTCTCTATTGCTTTGTGTGTGAAAAAATGGGTTTTCTAGTCACACTGCACGGGTCAGTAGCTGTGTGATCTCAGGTTTCAGTTCATCTTTGTAAAATACAGACAGATAAGTAAATGTACCCATTTTCAGCAGGACTAGATCTGATGATTCTCTTAAGATTCCTTCTAAGATCCCTACTCTAAGCATCAACTAGATATGTTCAATGTATTTGATTTCCATTTTCCTTCCCAACAAAGACTTCTCTTCCATTTTTCACCAACAGCAGTATCAACTCATCATCTTGCACTAAGTTTAGTCTCTTTGCTCTTATTTAATATTTAATATTCAAGAATTCATTGGGACTATTGGTTTTTCCACTGAAATGCCTTTTCGTTTCAACCCTTCCTTAGTTTCCCCTATTCCCTATCACCACTCTAAGCTAAGCTATCACTTCATGCATAGACGACTATTATTATAGTCTTCAAATGGTGTCTCTAACCTCAGGTACCTCCTTTTCAAGTTCATCAATGTGAATGAATTCTACTAAGAGCCTACAAAATGCCGACCTTTCCTAGGAGTCAATCAAGATTTTTCCTCTTCCTTCTCCTCTACCACTGGCAGCCAATTTTACTTCCAAAATATTTCTCATATCCCTTGCCTCCTTACGAACTACTACTTGTGGTGTTGGGAGAAAGAGTACCTGCTGAAACTTCTACTAAACTACTGTTTACCTAATCGGGCCTCAACGTGAATGACAGATGATGACATTTGCAAGGTTGTTTTCAAACACAGTCTAAACTAAACCAGTAAAACAGCCAAAGAGTATAACTACACATAGCCCTAATGTCCATTTCATAAGCCATGTTATAAAATTATGAAATCATTCTCTGAATTGATTTTATTTTTCACTTGTAGATAAGGGCACCATCTATACATAGCAGTGATAAATTTCCACAGGAGCTTAATTCATTTCAAAAGGTTGAGGCTTAATAAAAAAACAACCGCATAATTTTATATATGGTGCCTTGCACTGTTGAAACTCAGAAGGCATCATAAATATTAATCTTTTGCTCCCCTTAAAGTCCTTGGAAATGAGAAGATAGTCTCTTTGCATTGGGGAAATGGATATGTTTAAGGTAACTGGTAGAAAAGGGAGAACTTAGATGGCAAGTTATAATTTGTTTCATCTCTAGCATTAAGCACAACTAACTACACATGGTAACATTATTTACCAATTTTTGGAGAATAAGTACACGATTAATTTACCCTGTAAATCAAATATGAGAATCTAAAAGAAAATAAACCTTCAAAGCAGTTTACAGCTAACATAAGTGAAAAGTTTAGGAATGTACAAGCACACTGAACTACACGTGCATCTGTGGAACAATCACACAATTACTCTGTAATTTTAAAAAAATTCTAATGTCTCTATTTTGGTTCTGATTAAAATATTCGGCAGCAATGCCATAAGAAGGCATTAAATTCCCACACATCATATAATCTCATCCCCTCATGTTACATAAATTGGATTTAAGCATTTTTCAGAAGACAGGCAAAATTTAGCAAATTGGCTTAACATTCTAGGCTGCTGCAGAGGCTAAAATGAACAAGACCAACCATGAAGTATAGAAAACAATCTACTACATGAATTTTCCAAATGATTAAGATGAACCTCATAAATGAATATTTCAGAGGTGGAATCTCAGTGATTCCTACATAAAGGGATAATGATGTATTACTGCGGGACCAAACAATGCATTTTTCAGTTCTTGTCCTGGATTGGATTCGCCACGCTGAGCTCCATTAGTTTTACATTTCCCTAAGGGTTCCAATTCTGTAGTATTAATCTAAGCCATTACACATTCCCCCAATCTGCAAATGTCTGCCTTACCAAAGTCCCTTAATATAGCTCTCCAACTGCATGTTTCTGGACAAAAATCACCTAACTAGGGAAACTGGAATCACTATAAATTCATAAGTAGACACTAAATACTGCCCACAATTTTATTCCATTTTTACATTAAATTCACTTTTACTCTTCTTTGCAATGACTACCCATCCCATTTCCAACCTCCTTAAAAATCTCATCCTTTTTTCTTCCCTTTGACTCTTGGCTAATGACCTGGCCTCTTATTTCGTTGAGAAAACAGAAACCACTAGTGAACTTCATTCTCCCATCATAAAATCTGGACCTGCATCCAACTTCTCCTTTTTTTAATGTACTTTGGAGGAAAAGCACCTCTCTTATAAAAAGAAAGGCAACCCCTACACATGTATCCAATTTTATCTTCCCCATCTTGTTTTCTAGGGGAATTTTCTCTCTTCTTTGTATCTTCAACCTTTCTCTCAACCAAATCATTTTTACCAGCATTCCAACATTCCCTAGAGCAGCAATGCCCAACAAAACCTTCAACAACAATGGAAATGTTCTGTATCTGTGCTGTTCAATGCAGTGGCCACAGATACATGAGGCTTTCCACTACTGCTTCTGTATTAGCCAGGGTATATGTGTGGGGATAAGGTGGGCCAGTGAGGAAGGGTGCCAAACTATAACAGGAAGACAAACATTTCTAGTATTCAAATTGGAAGAGTGAGTTTTCCAATAAAATAGCATGACACGAGTTAGGATCTAGAATATAGTCACTACTTATACTGCAGCAGAGTAATGTAATTTGGTTAAAACTAGGTTTTGGCTTCTAATATATGTATGTCCAAATCCTGGCTGCACCACTTACTTACTTACTACGTAAGCTTCGGCAACTTGCTTAGCTTGCTAAGATGCAACTTCTTCACAAGTTCCCACTTTAAGATTGTTGTAAAGATTAGTAAGATAATTTTTAAGCTTTCAACACAGTGTCTAGTACATAGTAAGATTTTAATAAATGGTATATGCTGTTATGATTATTTTTATGTTTATTACTATGTCAACTAATAAACTTGTGTAGGTCGTTCTGGGAAGCTATTAGTTATCACCTTGTTTCCAAAGGAAAATGTGTTTCTACTTAGAAACAGCCAACTTATAAACCAAGTTTTAGAATACAGTCCATCTGAGAATTGGTTCATGTAATTGATGGTGCCCACAAAGTATTCAGATGATGGCAAAAGAAGGTTGCTGCATGTGTTTTTGATAAAGGGATTAAAAAACTGCACTCTTGTTAAAAATCAAACCTCTAGCATGGGGTATATAATTAACATAAACCTATATATCTTTTCTTTTCTTAACTAAGTTCTCATGCAGAGCAACAGTCTTCCCTATGAATAAATGGAATTGTATTTAAAGTAATTACACTTGGCACAGATTTGCCCACTGCTGGAAGCAGGGCTCCTACTTGTGACTAGGGCAGTTAAGGGGGAACTCAATGGAACTGATGGAAGTGACTTTAATATAATAATAGCAAATTCATGTCTAAAACAAGTTGGACATTTCAAGAATAATAAACACCTCACAGTTACAATTCTATTACCATTAAACCAGTACACAAATAGGTCAGAAACTGGTTTTTAGCCTCTATATCCTTAGCATCAGTTTCTATATGCCTAGCATCATAACTGTCATTTTGTGAAGTCAAGCTGGCTATCCCCAGCAGGAGGTCCAGAAGTGCCAGAGCTAAAGATGTCAGATAATGTTTCAGTTTATTAAAGCTGTGAGATCTGTTCCCTACCCTACCCCACCTTCAAAAGCTCTAACCACTAAAGGACATTCGGGAATAGTAGGGAAAAAAATATAAGAGTATTAATTGTTTCATTTTTAAATGGTTTTAAATATATAGCCAATGGCAATATTGATTGGAATGACCCTGTAGCTCAGTCCGCAAGCAGGGCAATAAGATGGAACAGAAAGGTTCTCTTCTCTATAAACCATGCACCATGGCAGGGCCAAAAAAAAAAAAAAAAAAGTTAAATTAATGCTTGTCCTCTCTGTGCCAGAATGAATGGCTCTCTTGAAGGATGAATGAGTTCCTGGAGACTTAAACATAACAAAGCTTTAAGAAATATATGTGGATTGATTACTGGTCAGAAATAAAATTGCACATGATTAAACTTACCTAAAAAGCTTGAAAAATTTGTAGTTTCGTTGTATCATACCACATCACATCACATCACATCATCTCATGTCACATCAAGGTAAGGGGTATATAAAGCTTGTAGCTATACAGCATACCATGAAGTAGAAATTTTAAACTTACCTGCCTATTCGATCAATGTAAAATGTTACATTGGCTGACTGTGGCCCTCAACTCCAGTTTGAGTTACAACTGAAGAGCCTTAAAAGAGGAAGATCTCAAGTACTGCTCAGGATATTAACTTCAGTTTAAAGATCTGACTAACTGGTTTTGTTATCTAGCTCAGATAAATTAATGAGATAAATTTTTATCATCACCACACATAATAAAATAAAGCGGGCTTTTATTAAAACTTTTCAACATGATAGTAAAACAATTATATATTAATTTTCTAAGTACCATCAAATTCTTACCATTTTTAGGTCTCCAACATTAGTGATAAACATCAATGTTTAGACTAAGGGAAGAATTGTTTAACAGATGGAGCTTTACTACATCCAGTATTTAGGAAAGAGGTCATTTGACAAGAGTCGTATTTGCCTACCTTAGTAAACCAAGGCTTTTACCATGAGCCTCTATTTCAAAAATGCACCGGAGGCTAAATCTTTTCATGTACTACACATGCTAAGCAAAGTGGAATGCTCTTATCCATTAAAGAGAAAATGGCAGGTAGGACCACATTAAGGAAATTTTACCAACAGTTGTTTATATTGATTACTTTGTAAGTCCTTGCAAATGCCAAGTCACAGTTTCACTGGTGCTTAGATTACCTGAAATGAAGGAGAAATAATGGCCTTTCCTACTAGGAGCCATATCAGGACAAGAGGTAAAGTAAGAAATATTCCCATTTTGTGATATTTCATGCCACCAAACCTGCTGGTAGGAGAAAAGACAAATAGAGAATGGAGAAAAGATATTAAAATTGTACTATATAGCCCTTCCTTCCTTTCCCCCTTTCTCTCCCTTCTTCCTCACCCTGCCACATCCTTCTGGCCTCGGCACTGTCAATTAAGGGATAAAGAGCATTTTCCCCAACATTCTAGCTTTAGCATTTTGTTTGACCCACTTGGGTTTTGTACTTTCCTATGGTCCTGCAGTTAAGGCTGAGTATTTTGTGTTGATGCAATTCACAAGAGGTTGGCTCTCCTCCAGTAAAGACTGTGCCATACCAAATCAAAGGCTGCTGAAAGTTAAGAAAGAGACCAGATAATGCCCCCTTTTGGGGTCAATTTGCAGAGAAAAAGATTGGGCCCCTCTCAATATCTAAGCTTCGATATTAGCTAGGCTTTTTAAAGCTGCTCCGAGGTTCAGATTCCAGTTATTCTTTTTTTAAAAGAATGTGTTTAAAATATTTCCATGACAGTCACTAGATTGCCTTCACAAGCATTTTAGGAGTACCTTCCCCATATATTAACACACTTGTTCATTTGGCTTCAAATTTAATTACGCTTTTTCTCTAGAAAGCCCCATAATGACACCATCTCACAGCTAAGCTTCATAATTTGGCTCCCCTACCTCAGAGAGTAGGACTTCCCAGGCACCATCTTCCTACTGTCATAGGCCAAATGTGATTTTCCCCAGCTGCTGTCTGTACTTTCTGCTTTATGGCAGGGGCTGGCCTGATTGTTCTGTACCATTCCAGAAGCCTTCCAGGCAACAAAAAGCTATTAGGTGCAACCTGCTTGGGCTAGGGCCACATTTTGCTCCCAATGATAACTCATAGATTCTTCAATCTGTGTTCTTACAGTCTATTGCTAAAGGGAGGACTGTCTCCCACACTTGCACAAAGGCTCTCCCAGATAAAGAAGTTAACAGAGGACCAGAGAACAGCAATACCTTGTCAGAATTTAATTAGGTTAATGGCACACAAAAGCCTCAAAATAATTTAGAACGTCAAAATGGAGACAGATTGAAATTGACTAGAAATGTGGCTGCCTGAAAAGCAGACAACAGTCAGAAGAGACACAAATGGCATCTGTCTACACCTGGAACTGAAAGAAAGAAGGGTGGCTATTTCTCCTGTGCATGTGCGCTTCCCTAAGCACCACAGCTGCTGGCTCTAAAGAAAACGGTGGTTGCAGGAGGCAGACTTATAAAGTGCAACACTCATCTTCCTTATAGAGAGTTGTAAAAGATTTGCACAATTTTCTTGGGGTCCCAAGCCCCCACTCCCCCTTTTTGCCATTACCTGTAATTTATTTGTTCATGGGATAAACAGAGACACTCTCCTCCACAATTACATTTGCTTAAAGGAAAACACAGCTGCCTTTTTTGCTTATTAAGATACAACTGGAACTAGTGAGACAAAACAAATATTTCAAAGGGAAGGAAAGTTTTTATAGCATAAAAGACACTCTGCCACACCAAAGTACATTGAAACCCCCCCTTCCCCCCCCCCCAAAACTGAGGCAAAGTGACTATTCTCCTTGGAAACAAAAGTTCTATTGAGCAGGAAGCAATAGGTGTCATTTTCTAAAAGAGCCACCTGCTACTACTTGGAGCTTTTGCAGGCATTCGGAAGCCAAAATTTCAGACTCTTTCCATCTCAGGTTTGCATAGAATGTGCACACACGTGCACACTGAGGCAACACCAAGAGGTAATTACTAGATGCTGTTGCTGTGGGATAACTGAGACATCAAGGTGACTGCTTAATGAGTCCCTCTCAGATGACCAGCACCACATTACTAGCTCCTGTTAAGAAGAAATCTTTGGCTTGCTAACCCAAGCCAAAGTAAGCCATCCATTCCTTTGGGAAGATACTGTATTGCTAAGAGGGTCCACCCCATCAAAAGTACAAAATGGAGCCAGAGAGGATAATGAACCTAATTAGAGTTAGTTATTATTTGCTATACTTACAACTCCATCTAATAACAATGCTGCCAGCAGTGCTGTTGTATGTGATGTCTTCTTTGTGTGGCAAGTTTTTCATAAATCAAAGCAAAAGCCAATACAGACAGTTTATTGTACAGACTGCCTGACAATAAAAGTTAACACTGAACCTTAGCTGTTATCAATCTTCATAAATGTGTCCATGATGTGGTATGACTTCTCCACAGTACAGTGGGGCGGTTGCTAATGCATGCAAGGCAGTGACCCACTAGAGTAATGGGACTTGACAATCAGTACAGTTTTAATTGAGCCAGAAAGAGGAATGACTCTGTCATCCTTTTCTTAAAGTATATAGGCTAGGAATTCTCTCCTCTATGCCTTGCCTCCACCAGTGCCTTGCTCAGAAGATGCCCATAATCAAGTTTAATATGAACTTGTAGAGCAGACAATAGTGACCTCAAGGGACAAACAGATTAAAGTAGGCTTTGATAAGAAGATAATTTGTTACGATGTATTTAATTGACTTTCTTGGTAGGGAGGTACCTGACTTGATGATGTCATATTTCCAAGTTGAGCTAGAAAATGTTAACAAGCTGTACTTGGCACTTTGGGAAGATATAGAAATCTGTTTACATCAACAGAAGTGAAAAATAGTTCTCAAAAACAGTGAAGGTCAAGGAGTTTTCAAGAATCAATAATCCTTCCTTAACAAAAATTCAGTGTGAATTGAAGGAATTTCCACTTAATGATAAAACTTAATCTAATAAAACAATACCCCATCATATTTTGAATGTGGCTACAGTCATAACTACCCTATTACTACTATCAGGAGAAAAGCTTAGCTTCTGTCTACCGTATACTAGAGATGAACTCTGGCAATCCGCTAATGTACAACAAAAATCAGTCCTGTGTTAACAGCCTGTAATGAAGACCACCAACTTCTAGATAAATCAAACCATTAGGCTAGACACAGAGATGTCAACATAGCCACAGTCCCCTAATTTGCTGAATGAATTTATTTCAGTATGTATTTACTAAGCACAGAATATGTGCTGGATGCTGGGGGAGATATATCAACAGAATAAAACAATTCCTGCCCTCAAAAAGGTTTAACTCAACTGGGAATGAGATTCACACACTATAACTTGACATATGACCTCAATAAAGGATCTTTCAAAATACCAGGAGTTTATAATTTCTTACCAAGCATTTTAGACAACAGTTTCCTCTACTGTAAATTAAGAATGAAAACATTCTAATAGTTGAGAAGCATGAAAAAGTTTTAGAAGAGTTCAATTCAATGTAGTAAATAATAATACTGATACTATCTGAGTACCTGATAGAGTACTGCGATACAAACATAGCTAAGATACAGCCCATGCCTTAAGAAGCTCACACTCTAAGAGAGACAGGTACATAGGCAACTATCATACAGAGGCAGTTGTAACAAGGGCTTGAGTTACGTGAACACAAAGGGAGCAATTCATTGTGACTTTTTTTTTTGGTGGGAAGGGAGGTATCAGGGAAGACATAAGAGAAACTAACATAAGACAGGTCTTGGCATATAGATGAGTTTACTAGGAGTAAAATGGGGAAGGTGTGTGTGCCAAAGAGGCAGCATGAGCAAAGCTGCAGAAGTATGAAGGTACAAGGCATGTTCTCTCTTTAAGAAGTGGCCTGCTAGAGTTGAACCCCAAGGAACATGAAAGAGTATGGCATAAGATGACACCGGGGAGGTTTCAAACACTGCGGTTTAATATCATAAGTTTTGAGTGTCTGTCCAACTTCTGTATTATGATTTATTAGATACTGTCAATTATTCAGCTTTGAATCAGAAACTTATCTCGCTTTTAGTCATATGGATCAGACTGATGGATGAGTGTCCTGTGATTGCCAGCCAAATTGTTAAAAAAACAAAAAAGTATTATCATTTGCCACTAATCACTACAAATCAGGATTGTCATGACACTGTACAACCAAGTAAATAAATTTAAATGCTGAGGCTGATATAAAATTTTAGCCACCACATTTGGTCCCTAATTTTTAAACAATGCATTCAGAAAATAAGCACCATTGTTCTTATTGCTTGACATTACAATAAGCCATGGTTATAAAGAAGCTTATAAGATACAGTTATTTTAATAAAATAGCATACTATCAGTTGGAGGTATTAGGATTCCACACAAGATTTCACCTAAAAAGAGGATTCTGCTGTTAAAAATGAAAGCTACTGGAAGGACAAGGGGTGGGGAGGAAGCTGCTCTTTTCAAGGCATTTCTATTCCCTTTTCACTCTCTACAAGTATCTACATTTTCTTCATAGAAACAAGGTTATACCTGTGGTTAGGTTAGCAAAGCTCTTTTAACCCAGAACGCAGTTAAACACACATATGCATGTGTGTGCACTCCCCCCCCCCATTTTTTCTTTTTCTTTTTCACCCCCTCCACCTCCAGTCTTTCATTCTTAATTGAAAGGGTACAGGGGTTAAATAGGCATTTGAGGACTAACCCAGATACTTTACAAGTGTCATTTTTATTTTTGGGAAAAATTATCTTCCAAATGCCAAGCAAACTGATTTTAGAACAAAATTTTAGAAAGATATTTTGTTTACCAACCTTTAGTTGCCTAAAGGAATATATATATATATATATCTCAAGTTAATATATATATATTCTAAAGGAATGACGAGTTCTTAGATAAGAATTATACTATGAACAAGTGCTGCATTTATCCAAACATAGCCTCCCACATGCATTTCTAACTAAATTATGTACTTCTCATTTAGCATGTTAAAATATAATAATTATTTTGAGTAGTGTTACTATTGTTGGTTATTATTTGACAGAAACAATTTTCTTTAAACACATGTTTTTAGACACATGGTATATTCTCAATTGCAATTTGATTATGTCCAGGGACTTTCCCCTACAGGAGTATATAATGGACATCAACTGAAAATACACAATTTACTCAACAGAAACTTAAACTATTGATGATGATAATAATTAATATTCACTGCATGTGCCAAGAACATGGAAGCATATCATTTAATTCCTATATAAGATCTCCATTATTTCATCATTTTACAGATATAGAAAACTAAGACCTAGGGAATAGTCTCTATTCCATTATTTGAGAGATATCTATAAATATTGTATCCAACAGAAATTTTGCTCACATGGATATTTACTGTATCATTATAGACAAATTGTTATTATAGAATGAAAAAATTGAGAATTCCTAATAATTAACAAAAAACTCAGGAAGACTGAGAACCGTGATAGAGTGAGCATATTTTCTGATAGTTGCTATGTCAAAACCTACAGCATATTAAACATTCCCTTTCTCTTAAGTCTACTTCCTAGATACTATATCATACAAAAAGGTAATTTTATGGCATGAGGTATCATAGATAGATATATCATTTATAAGAATGCATCAGCCTTTCTGAAGAACGTGGCCAAAAGCTTAGCACTCAGAAATCTTTTAAAGACCCCAGCCTTAATGCACTCTCTGGGGCAACAACTCCTATCTGCTTTGCATCATCAAGTTCTGAGAGTATATTTTTCATTTGTCTTGTAATTAGTTAGAAAAAGTGAAAACATGTATACATTTTGGTTTTCAATTCTTCTATTAAATCAGCTTCTTGGTGCTTCAGTTTCCAAATTCTCTTAATAGGTATAGATTGACATTTCTGCCAAAGAACAATTTTTTTTTTTTTTTTTGCTCTGCAGTTTTTCCCAGAGTTAATGGAAAATGTTCTACCACTAATCTTTTCAATTCACCTCTAAGGAATTACAAACTAGTAGCAGTAACTGCAGAAGTTGTGCCAAAATGAAGTATTTTAAAATTATACAAGGAAAAAAAAGCAGGAGGAGAAGGGGAAGGAGGAGGAGAAGGAGGGGAGAAAAGGGTCTGGGAGGCTACTTTTGGATTCACACTGTAATAAAACCTCTAAGGTTAAGCAACCTGGGGCCCTGCGAATGCTAACCTTATTACATCCCTGTAGAAACTGACCCTGTATGGGGTTGAGTGCCTACTACATGCCTGGAATTTTATCTACATTATTTCATTAACACAATAACAACTCCATGAGCTCTGACATATATACATTTGCTACATCAGCAAAAGAAGCTCAAGAGGTTAAACAGACAAATGCCAAACAGAATTGGTCACAATTCAAATCCCATCCTCTTATGGAAATAAAAGTACCAGTTCTTAATTATGTACAAGGTTGTTTCACTGTAGCCTTTTCATGTACTGACCCAAAAAAAAAAAAAAAAAAAAATCATTTGAAACAACCTGAGTGCCTATCAATAGAAGAATCCGTAAATCATGGTAGGTCAATGCCATGAGTACACACAGCTTTTTAAAAGAATGACCTAGATTTATATGTGCTGACCAGGAGGGATATTCATGATAAATTTAAGTTTAAAAAAATGTATGATGTCATCTCGTATTTTATTTTAAAAATAAAACAAAACCTATATGATCATTAATATTTCTATGGAGAGAGAGAAATGTGGGAGGATGAACTACAACTTCACACGTTTTACTTTCAGGGAGTGGACCTGGAAGGAAAGAGAGGAAGAAAATTATATTTGTCTGGCTACAAAATATAGTACACCTTGATAATTAAAATTAAAAATCCAACAGAATTTATTATTCTTTCACTACACTAAGCTACGCAGAAGGCTATCTAGAGGCAAAAGCTGATTAAAAAATTTTGATGGGAAGGAGAAAGTACAGTTAAGAAATTCATTTAATAATAGTCTTCAAGTGGAATTGCAATTGAAAATTTATCTACAATTTGATCTAATTTTATATATCTTGGGGTACATACAATCAGTTATAGACATAAACCAAATATCAGGCATCCATATAGACCATATCTGAAAAATAAACACATACAATTTGCCTCTAGCGCACTTTTTGCTACAATATGTATTTGGTACCATGAGAATTCTTAGGACACCATTCAAGAAGACCATGGCTAGGAGTACTGAAAGAAATTTATACCATTTCAATTAAAAGATGATCTCTTAACATGGACTTCAGGGACAGCCCTACAACGAGGAACCAGTGTATTGGCTTTTGGTGTTCCTCTATCTCCTTGATGCTCTTTTGATGATAATGCCCTAAGATTTCCCCAGTCAGCATCTTATGAACCAAACTTTTCATGAATTCTCCTCCCCACCTTTTCAATCAAAATTACTCTTTCCTATGTTTCATTCTCTCCTGACAGAAGACAGTTAATATGGTAAATCTGTGCTAATTTTTGCATGGATGTAAAGGTTAATATTAGTATTAGTAATGAATATGACATTGTAAACTGTAACTACTCTAGCAAACACACACATATGTACTTGTATATTTGATAGAAGATGCCTAGGAAGAAACAATGACCAACTCTAACATCATAATTCACCAACACCATAATTCTAATGGTGAGAATCTATCAGGGATGAGAGATAGAAAAAATATTCACAAGTAGGTAGAAAATCTGGTTGACCACTTGCACTCTGCCTTTAAAAACACGGCATTTAAAGTCCTTCTCAAGTTGACTCCAATCATCCTTTCTGGCCTTATGCTCCATGAGCCCTTACTCCATCAGACATTTATTCCAACCGTTCCTAGCATCCCATTCCCTCTTCATGGAAAACCATTCTCCCTCTTCTTACCTTAAGAAAACCTCAAGGTGAGAAGGCTCAGCTTTCAAGACCCAGCTTATGCAGTTACCTCTTCATGCAATCCATATGCCCCCAGGATTCCCCTTCCTTATTCCTACAGCACTTTGTTTGCACTTACCACACTTTAGTCACTTTTGTATTGTGTCTTCCCGTGTATACTATGAGTGTTTTGAGAGCAGGGAGCATGCCTTTTCATCTCTGTATTCTCAATTCACAAAAATCACCTAGAATGTTTGATATATTCAACAATTTTTCTTGAGCAAATGTTAAAGTTTTAATTCTTGAATTAATTTAATTCTTGACAATACAGAGCTAATGATTTCAAAGAGTTAAGAACTCTGAGGACAGGACTCAACTTATATTTCTGTATTCTCAGAGCTCATAAGCATGGAGCATCAAGGAGATCTTCAATGTTGACTATGATCTCATAAAGCAAAGTTGTCACATTAATACCTTTTCAAAATAAATACCTATCATTGAACTCTTCACTGGGGGAAGAAACCAAACAAATGTAAACAGGGTGTCAGAACTCACTGAAAAGGGCAGAGACCAGGCCAGGGAAGTCAATGAAATTGGTCTGCTTACAAAATCCAATACCTCATGTTAAAAGACTTCAAAAATACCCTCCTAAACCAACACCAAACTAATCAAACCAAAACTACAAACGATCTAAGAAGTGACAAAGCATTTGACTCCTGCTTCCTGTCACTTAACCAGGATATCTGAAAGATGCATTATACACCCAGTAATGTTACTTTCTTCTTTACATTAGCTTCCTTTTGTATTGGAGAAACACTATTATGAAAAGAGAAGAACTGGTTAATTTTGAGTAGTAACAAATGAGCTGTAATGGAGGTGTTATGAATGTAAATCATTGAAGCCTGGTGCAGAAAACAGCAGCATCTGGGCGTGCAGCTTGCAAAGTCATGAGACTGTGATGATGCACTGGCACCCAGCTTTGATCACTTCATCTCGATCAAGAGCTCTGCTGGTGAAACAAAGGCGAGAGGCACTGAATTCCTTCCCACAGCTTGCACAAGCACAAAAAAATAGTAACAATTCAAGGATTGACCCCCTTCTCTCATCTACTCCTTGCCAACACACCCCTTTTCCAGAACTGGTAGTTTCATAGTTGGGGGCCCAGCATAAAGCAGGCTGAGCAAGCTTCTACCATATGAAGTGTCATGTCTGAACATGTTTTCAATAATTGGCAATTCATTTTTCATCCTGAAAGTAGAAACAGGTGCATGCTACCTTCAAAATCCCAAACATAAACCATGCTGAATGCATCCCTCACTCAGGCAGCTTTGTCAAGATCTATGCCAATGGCAGGTTAGTGAACTTCAGAGTCTCCACTGATGGATCTGCCTCACAAATAAATAGGTACTTATGTAATCTTAGAAGTACAAGAGAACAAAATGAAGTACAATGGAAGTGCTTAAAAAAAAATCCCACTACACAACAGCAGCGCTTAGTCTTTCTTGTGTTAATACCGTAATTGACAATTAGGTGGCCTCTTTGTGCTTGTATGATTCTTAAAATGCATGTTTAACAAACTAAAAAAGGTTTTAGTCCTTGAAAAGGAGTATAAAGCCAGATATATCATTGCACAGTATTCCTTGACAGCTTCATCCAGAAACAGTAGTTGAGGTGACTTGTGAAATTGAGCCAAGACCAGGAACTGCCCTTAATGAGCACATCTATCAATTTTCAAGGGACACAGCTGATTACCAGCATTTAGACATACACACTCACAAAAGGGACACAGCAATTTAACCATTGGCCACTGAATGAGAAAGCATATAAAATAAGGTAGCCATGTGAGCAAGTTGGGGATGTCTGATGACACTTTAACATGTGAACATGTGTGTTTTCATTTCAACATATAGGGAAGGGACACGATGTAAGCTTTTACAAGTTTTCAAGCATTCTGCCAGGACTCAATATTATGCTGCCTAAGATTATTACATTAAAAAGTACGAGTGTTAGCATATAAATGGTTCATTTTTTTGCCTTCAAAAATCCCTTTATCACAAATAGTTTTTGAAATGTAACCAGGCCTATGAGAATAAGAAGGTGAAGAGTGCAATAGGCAAATGTAATTTAATGAGGGAAAAAAGACAATTTTAAAGGAAAATAAATAAATAAAATACAAGCAATACTTGTTCCTATTTCTAAAGTAATGAAACATACTGAATGAACAGCATGACTTTGAGATAAGGAATTCACATTCCAAAGAAAAAATATGATTATGGATAAGATTAGAAATCCTAAGTTTCTTAAGACTGTGAATAAAGTGAAGAAACTTATGTTACAGTCAATAGTTGGGAATTCCCAATATTGTGGGGATTAATGATGTTCTAATTAATGATGGTTTGCTTTTCTGTTTATCAAATGTTCCTAAAGGCCAAATGATATTTTTCTAATGAAAATTAATTAACAATGAATTTATAGTTTAAATTTTTATTGAGATATAATTAACAAAATGTACTGATCTTAATTTTGATTGTATTGTATTCCAATTTTATGTCTAACTACTACCCAGAATAAAACCAAAATTTTTAATGCCTCCAATATTTCGCTTGTGTCTCTCTCAAATCAAGCCCTTTATCCCTACCAATCACTTTCCGATTTATGTCAGTACAGATTAATTGTACCTGTTCCTGAAGTTCATATAAATGGAACCTTAGAATAGGTACTAGTTTGTGTCTGGCTTCTTTTTGCTTAACATAATGTTTCTGAGATTCAGTGAGACCACTGATAGATGTATTGATACATTTATCAATAGTTTGTTCATTTTTACTGCTGAATAGTATGCCACTGTATGAGTACATCACAATTTATCCATTTTTCCCATTGATGACCATTTGTGTTGTTTTATTTTTTTCGATGGTGTCTGTGTCTTTTTGTGGATGAATGTTTTCATTTCTCTTGGGTAAACACATACCTAGGAATGGAATTGCTGTGTTTCAGAGCAAGTATATGATTAAATTTATAAGAAACTGCCAACCTTTTTCCAAAGTGATTTTGCCAATTTATATTCCCACCAGGAAAGTATGAGAGTTCTAGTTTCTCCAAATCCTTGCAAACAATTATTATTGTCAATCTTTTATTTTTACCACTCCAATGGTTTTAATTTGCATTTCCCTGATAACTAATGATAGAAAGCCCCTTTTCATGTGCTAACTGGTCATTCGTATATTTCTTTTAAAGTGTCCGAGTCTTTTTTCCATTTAACAGTTTTTAATGATGTCTGCAAATGAGCAGAACTTTTAAATTCTAGTAAAATCTATTTTCTCAATTTTTGTGTTTTGTTTGCACACTTCTTAAGAAAAATCAGAAGATCAGAAATGGAAACCCTTGATAGACAAACTATGAAGGAGTATTTGATAATTACACATTCAAATAAGCAACAGGAATACATGTTTAAGTACAGTTACCCTGAAAGTTCTGGTTTCAATTTCAGACCATGGTTTTATCCTAGGCATAGTGAATGGGCAACCACATACACTCAAATGTTAACTGTTTGATGAATGCAGGGAAGGATTAATAGCATTTGGAATGGGCTGAACAAACCATGGAGTGATGAAACATGATGAGATATCACAATATGGCTGAACTTATAGAACTTCCTTCCCAGAGGCTATCCTGAGGATTATACCATTTTTATGTGCAGGTATCTTATTTGACAAAATTTTTAAATGCACTCAAGTCTTTAAGATGGCTAATACAAGGAAAGAATTAAAACTCTACATCCTAAAAGTCCTCCTGGACATTTCAAAACAATGGCAGGACTGTCAGACAATAATTAACTCTAATTGGCCCTCCTATAAGATTCACTACTTTCTACCTGTAGCAGAGTTGCACTCAAAAAGCAAAATGTTTTTTACCTTATCTTGGAAAACATCAAAGTAAAATCAAAATTATTTCCACCTGGATCCTTTAAAAAGTAAACGAACTCTACTCAATTAGCAGGAGGAAAAACAGTAGTGCTAGTTAGAAATATCTTTTGGGAACTATAGTTGGTTAATTACTCAAATAAGAAAGTATCAATAAACAAGTTCCAACATAACATACACCCTAGAATGCAAAATGTCCTCATTTAAAATATTGTGGTACAAGGAAAGAAACAAGTTATCATTTTGGCAGAATCTTCATTTATCTAACTAACGGTATGCAATTAATATTTCATATAAGCATGTAGGGTATACTAGATTCTTAATGGATAGTATTGATTAAGGAGGAAAGTTCAATACTAATGTTCCTGTAGGGGAAAACAGAATGATTTATCTTGCAGAACAAATCATGAATTCACGAGCGTATGGTCACAAGCCTAACGGCTGTAACAAGACTGGTCTTGATAATTTACATCTAACCTACACAGTTTTTATGAAAGGGAAGGAAGATGCCCAGAGCAAGCCAGTAAGCGAGCTCTAACTGCCACAGCGGGAACAGAGAAGAGAATTCCAGGTCATGGATCTAGTCTGGCTATACCTTCAGTGGCTTGTTTAATGATCTGAGATTCCTTTTTATACTAAAGTAAAGTGATGAGAAAATATCCACACTGACCCTCTTGACCTTGTGACCAACTGCAGAGGTTCATGAAATGGGCTGTGGTTTATGTTCTTTTTATGTGAAATAGACAATATTGTCGTCTGTGATTTATATCATGCCCCTGTCCTTTCCTGCCCTATATTCTAACCAACTTTGCCATACTGCTCATACCCTTCCTGCAGTATACTGCTGTGTTGAGGGGAATACTGTGGGAGAACAGTCAGGAGATAGGTCTCTAACTCCCAAGTGTTGTTAATGTTTCTTGGCATTTTTCTCTATTGCCTTAGAAAATAATAGTATGTACACTAGTATGGAGCTCTAACCCAAGATATAAAAATAAATGAAATAACTAACTAGGCAGATCTGATTAGATGAGCTCTAATCTTAAAGTGAGAGCATTAATCATATAAGGTTCCTTTTTAAACCTAACCAATTCTAAACGAATGAAATAGGGAATATTGTCAAATACTAATATGTTCCAAAGCAGGTCTCACTTTTCTTGGAACTAATTTCTGCTGGAAAAGAAACAGATTTATAGTTTGAGAATTTGAGCTACTTTACATATTCCCCGATTAGCTACAAAAGGGGCTAGAATGCCACCTATCACATAGGTAAAGTGAAAGCCAGTGTCCTAGAGTTGAATAAAACAATTTAAGACTATTTTTTTAGATGAGGATCAATGGCAACTCCAAAAACAACTTTTTTAAAAAAAAAGTTTTAAACCTTCTCAGCTTGAATGCCCTCAAGAGAGTGGCAACTACAATTTACATTTTACAGATGGAAGATATAAGTCAAAGATTTAACAAATGACCTGCCTAAGGAATTGGGTGTTCTAAATAACCAAGACTATGTTTCAGCCAAATGTGTATTTGCTATCAGCTTCATATACAAAGTATATTCTTAAGCCCATAAACATCTTTCTTTAGTCTCAGATTGAAATCTTCCTCTAGCAACACAAACTCTAGAGGATACATGAAATAGAGTAAGGTAAGATGATGTTTTTAAAAAAGTCCACAAGCAACCCTACTTCTAAAAAGCAATTGTAACCAAGAAGCTTATGCACAAAGGGTACAGGTATATTTACTTTATCTAGAATTTTGCCTCTTCAATTACTGTGTCTCTTACTGAATAATCAAAATGTTACTTGGCTCCAAGGACTGTAGGGAATAAAATAACACCACTGCAGCTGCTATTTCCTGCTCTCAGGCCTTCAAATTAAAAAAGGGGGAAGAAAGGCCCAATACAAATGCAGAATTTAATTAGTTAGTAAAAGCCCAAATCCTTGCCTGAAGCCCTGTTCTTCCTGTAATATAGCATCTTTTTTCTTTGTGTAAACTTTTCATTATGAAGGAGACATCTTTATAATACAATAATTCTAGTTATAATGTAACTGCTGGTAATATAAGTCCTGCATTAGAAAAGGCAGCATGTTCAAGTAATGTTATTTTAATACAATTTGTGTTCAGCAGAAACCAAGTCAACTTGGTCATTTAGAATTTGATCAATGTGAATTAGTGTCTTACTGAGATAAACCATTTGATCATTTAGAAATTGATCAATGAGAAACAGAGATAAAACATTTATCATGTACATTTGGCATACCAGATCCATTCACGCAGCACTAAAGTAGGTTTTAAGTAGACATCAATAAGTGTTAGAAACGATGTGCAGGGTACCTATCAGCTACAGATACTAATACATACTCAATAGTATATAATTTTAATCCTTTGGATAAGGCAAGTTATTCAATAAGGCAGCTGGAGTCAATGAAAAATTGCAAAAGCCCACTTTTAGAGAAATTGGAAAGAGAAGTACAAACTTTTTGAAAAAAAGTTTTCAACTTAGCTTGAGTTCCTTTGAAAAAAGTTTGAGTAGCTCAAACTTTTGAAATATGTTCTAATTAAAAATTTAAGCAGATAGGTATATAAAGTGAATTTACCTGACTAAACTTCTAGAAGAGTTTTGGGACTATTAATCAGAGCAAATTTTGTACCTGCAGTACAATTTGTTTTATTAATCTAGTATTTCCAAATTGAAGTCACATTGACATTTAGGCACAGTGGCTTATGCATCTAAAGAATTATAAATTTGCCAGTCAAAATCTTATTTAATTATTTTACAGCCAATTAAGCAGGATCTTTAAACACTGTTGCTTAAAACCATTCATGATCCACATGTGTAATTATAGAGAACATGAAAAACACCTGCTGATACCATTGGTGTGTCATCCGCAGCTTCACTAATTCATACATAGTAGCACAGCTATTAAAAGCATCAAAAAGAGAAACTAAACAGTATCGCCAAAGTGAAAACCCAAAAACACTAAGGACATTTAAAAGTTAAGAGTTTTATACTGAAAAAAAAAAAAAAACCTTCGAATAACACAGTAACACTTTCAAAAATCCATTTTATCTGTAAGAGTTTTGCATAGCATTCCTCAGATATTCTAAAGTCACCTAAACTACTTCTACAGGGTAACTAATCTTTTAATACTTTATAGGATAACCCAGGCTTCTTCCAGGAGCCTAAATTTATAAGTCAGGTTTCAACCACTTCGTTCAAGGATAAAAGTTAAAACCCTTTCTAAAATCTGGCACACAAAAGAGTATTACCAGTATTCATGTAAGATTTCACAGACTCATACTCCTTTACAAATGCTTCATGTTACATAGGAACTCAAGCTAAAGTTGAAAAGTTATACCTCTAATGAAACCATTCCAAAAAAATTCCATAGAGCTGCCATTTTCCATATATGTTTTTCCTTTTTCTTCTTTTTTTTAATGGAAGGTAAAAACTGGGTACTTAAGGACAGCTTGTGAATCACATATCAACTGTTTGATATTACAGTGTCTTTACAATGTTTTCATTGCCTTTACCAAATTTGACATTTGTTTTTAATATTTTAAAAACAATTCATGTGTGTATAAACACTTTGGCAACATTTCCTTTCCACAGTGTATTAGTCAGCCAAAGGGGTGCTAATGTGAAATACCAAAACTGGGTTAGTTTTTATAAAGGGTATTTATTTGGGGTAGAAGTCCACAGATAACAGGCCATAAAGCGTTAAGTTTCTTCTCTCATCAAAGTCCTTTGCCATGTGTTGGAGCAAGACAGCTGCTGACGTTTGCCAGGGTTCAGGCTTCTTGGGTTCCTCTCTTCCTGGGGCTGTGTTTCTCTCTGGACTTAGCTCTTCTGGTTCCTCCACAAGGTCAGCTGTAGACTATCAGGTGAACGGCTCACTTCTCTTCTCCCGGGACCTTCTTTCCAACATCAAAACTGCTTCTCAAAAAAACTGCCTCCTCTGTCCTTTGCCTTGCCTTTTATATTCAATTCCCCACCCACCGAAGGGGTGGGGATCAACGCCCTACTGAGGTGGCCCAGTCAATGCCCTAATCATAACTTAATCATGCCCAGATTAACAGATCAGTTTACAAGCATGATCTAATTATATTTTTGGAATTCATAATTACATTAAATTGGCCAATGGCTACACATAGGTTATGCCCAATCTACCCAAAGAGGGTTGGTTTTCATGCTGATCAAGAAATAGGGCTACCATTGCATTCTGCCCACATTACTCTGATGCATCCCTTACCATGTTAGACTGGACTGAATGCTTTACATGCTGGTATCCCCACCAGACTGCTTATGGGTAAAAAGAAGCAGTAACTCTTTCTGAAAATATTAAGGTTTATTATCATCTAGATCTTGTTTGATAAGAAATACAGAAATTTCTCCTATGGCATATACTTTCTTAACTTGAATTAGAAATAATAATATAATCTAACACTTATTGAGCACTTTACTTTGTGCTGGGCCTTTATGTGCTATACACTATAAAATATATAATTCTGTATTTAGTTAATTACCTATAATGTAAAACAAAAGGGACTAATTAAGGAACATGATTTTCATTAAGACATACACCTATAACATATAACTAGGAACTAACACGATAAGTAAAAGGCTGTTGTTATATTTAACAGAAAGCAACAATGGATGATAAAGGTGCTATGAAGTGCTCATGATAAGGATTGTTTTAGTTGGATTGGGAAAAGTGATTTCTCTTGAATAAAAGCCAGATGCGGAAGAAAAATTGCTGGATTTGCTCAGCGATTTAGGTCTTATGGCTAAAATTTTATAGCTATTTGGGGGGAAAAGTTCTTGCCGGAAAATAAACATGATCACAAATTTCCTATTGCCAAATCCTTTAATTCTCACTGAAATAATGGTACATAATATTATTGTTAATAGTGTGCTATATTAGGGGTGCAACTACCCCATTAGAGTAGAAGCACATTTGGATTTTAAAAAGCTCTTCATTTTACAATTCTGTCATCTTCTGCTCTTCTTTGCTAAATTCTAAGTTCCATTTTAGTTAAGACTCTGCCTGTTTCCTTCAGAGCTGTATATATTCAAAACTCAACAGTACATGTCACATAGGAACTCTATGAATGAATGAAATGAATG
>JAQZBX010004204.1:43998-61460 GCA_029593785.1 Cabassous unicinctus | reverse complement strand
TATTTGGTCTCCATTTTTTTTTTGTTTGTATTTCTCCTTCTCTCTCTTTTCTTCTGTATACCTTCTCTTTTCACTTTTTCTTTCTCTCTTTTCTGTTTTCTTTACCTCTCTTCTCACCATTCCAGCATTTAAATTCATTCTCTATATATTTTCTCTATTCTGTTTTTGTTTCATTGTTTCTATTCCACTTTTCTAATCTTACTCCTCTGTGCTTCTTACTTGTGTTAATTTTTCAATTTCCTAGATCTTGTATGTTTGCTCTCCTATCTTGTACTATTACGTTTGCTATTATTCTTTTAGACAAAATAGACTTTTAATGCAAAGCTACTGTAAGAGACAAAAATGGACACTCTATATAAGTAAAAGTGGGTAATCTTTGAAGAAGAAGGAACATTCATAAACATTTATGCACCTAACAAGGGTGCTTCAAAATACATGAGGCAATCATTGGCAAAGCTAAGTGGAGAAATAGATGCCTCTACAATTGTAGTGGAGGCTTTAATACACCATTATCCCATTTTGACTGAACACATCAACAAGGAACCAATAAAGAAACAAAGACTGATTAATGCAATAGCAGATTTGGATCTAATAGACATATTCAGAACACTACACCCCCCTAAAACTGGATATAAATTCTACTCATGTGCACATGGATCATACTCCAAGATAGACCACAAGCTAGGCCACAGAAAAAATCACAATGAATTCAGAAAGATTGAGATTATATAAAGTAATTTCTCTGGACACAATGGAAGTAAATTGGAAATTAGTAAGGGCCAGAGAACCAGATTAGGCACAAAGATATGGAAGTTAAACAACACACTCTTAGACAAACAGTGAGTCAAGGAGGAAATCTCAAAAGAAATCAGTAATTACCTTGAAATGAATCAAAATGGCAACACAACATATCAAAACCAATGGAATGCTGCAAAAGTTGTACTGAGAGGGAAATTCATAGCCATAAATGCATATATCAAAAAAAAACAAGAAAGAGCTAAAATCAAAGACATAACTGCACACCTGGAGGAACTGGAAAAACAACAACAAACTAACCCCTAAGGAAGTAGAAAGAAGAAAATAACAAACATGATAGCAGAACTAAATGATATAGAAAATAAGAAAGCACTAGGAAAAATAAACAAAACCAAAAGCTGGTTCTTCATGAGTATCAATAAAATTGACAAACCCTTAGCCAGAGTAACAAAAGAAAAAAATAGAGAATATGCAAATACACAAAATAAGAAATGATGAAGTGGATATCACAATTGACCCCACAGAAATAAAGAGTATCATAAAAGAATACCTTGAAAATTATATGCCAATAAGAATGATAATATAGAGGAAATGGACAAATTCCTAGAAACTTATAAGCAGCCTACTTTGACAAAGAAGAAATTGATGAACTCAACAGAGCAATTACCAGTAAAGAGATAGACTCAGTCATCAAAATCCTCCCAAATAAGAAGAGCTCTGGATCAGACAGTTTCACAGGTGAATTCTATCAAACATTCCAGAAGGAACAAACACCAATCCTGCTAAAACTCTTCCAAAAAAATAGAAGTAGAAGGAACATTGCCTAATTCATTCTGTGATGCCAACAACTCATTATGTGGAATCTCCACCCACTGATACAGCACACTATGATAAAATGATAAATTGCACATTCTCTTGAAGACTGCCACAGGTGTGCCATGTCCCAAATGTGCCCCCATCCAACATCCAAAACCAGTAACCCTTCTCTGTAATATTGTCAAAAGGGTTTTTTCATCTTTGTAGTTTTACCCCACATGCCCACCAATCCCCAGTGTTCACCTGCTCCCTTCCCCAACCCTTCCCCAAGTTTGATGGATCATCCAACATATCCTCCCCACCTAACAACATGTCAAACTTGCACTGACCAACTCAATACTATCCCCACACCACTGATATATCCCTTCACTGCCCAACTACTCACTTCAAATTTCAGTTTTCACCCATATGGGCATTGGCTCACAAACTTTTTTTCCCTTTCTATTTCCTGTAAATCTATTTTCCAGTTTCTAGTTCTCTGACTCAGCTTGATTTGTGTGATTCTTATCAGAGAGGTCATGAAATATTTGTCATTCAGTGCCTGGTTTGCTTCACTCAACATAAGGTCCTCAAGTTTCATCCATGTTATCCCTGTGTTGTTACTGTATTCTTTCTAAGAGCTGAGTAATATTCCATTATATGTATATACCACATTTTGCTTATCCATTCATTTGTTGATAGGCATTTGTGTTGATTCCAACTTTTGGCAATAGTGAATAATGCTGCTATGAACATTGGTGTGCATATACTATTCATCTCCTTGCTTTCAATTCTTTTAGGTATATACCCAGAATGGGAATGTTGGGCCATATGACAGACCTATAGTTAGTGTTTTGAGGAACAGCCAGACTCTCCTCCACAATGGCTGGACCATTTGACATTCCCACCAGCAGTAGATGAGGGTTCCCATTCTTCCACATCCTCTCCAACACGTGTAGTCTTCTGTATTTTTTAAAGGCTGCCAGTCTAATGGGTGTAAGATGCTATCATTTTGTGGTTTTGATATGCATTTCCCTAATAGCTAGTGATGTTGAGCATATTTTCATGGGCTTTTTAGCCATTTGTATTTCTTCTTTGTAGAACTGTCTGTTCAAATCACTTGCCCATTTTTAAATGGGATGTTTGTCTTTATTTTCTGAATATGATAAAGGGTATATATGAAAAACCAAAAGCTAACATCATCTTCAATGGTAAAATCCTAAAAGCCTGCCCTCTGAGATCAGGAACAAGACAAGGATGCCCACAATCACCACTCCTATTTAACATTGTCTTAGAAGTACTTGCTTGAGCACTGAGGCAAGAAAAGGATATAAAAGACATCCAGATTGGAAAAGAGGAAGTAAAGATTTCATTATTTGCAGATGACATGATCCTATACATAGAAAGCCCAGAGAAATCTACAACAAAGCTTCTAGAACTTATAAAGGAGTTCAGTAATGTCACAGGCTATGAGATCAATGCTCAAAAATCAGTAGCATTTCTGTACACCAATAACGAGCAATCTGTGGAGGAAATCAAGAAAAAAATACCATTTACAATAGTAACTAAAAGAATCAAATACCTAGGAATAAATTTAACTAAAGATGTAAAGGACTTATATACAGAAAACTATACAACACTGTTAAAGGAAATCAAAGAAGACTTAAATAAATAGAAGAATATTCCCTGTTCATGATAGGAAGACTAAACATCATCAAGATGTCTATCCTACCCAAACTAATCTAAAGATTTAATTCATTTCCAATAAAAATCAACACTGTATTTTTTGAGGAAATGGAAAAACTAACTACAAAATATATTTGTAAAGGTAAGAGGCCCTAAATCACCAAAGACATATTGAAAAATAAAAATGAAGTTGGAGGTATCACATTACCTGACTTTAAAACATACTACAAAACTACAGTGCTCAAAACTGCATGGTATTGGCACGAGGATAGAACTGACCAATAGAAACAAATTGAGAGTTCTGATATAGATCCTTGCATTTACAGTCATCTGATATTTGACAAGGCCAACAAGCCCATTCAGTTGGGAGACCTCTTTAACAAGCGGTGCTTGGAAAACTGGATATCCATATCCAAAAGAATGAGAGAGGAGTACCATCTCACACTTTATACCAAAATCAACTCAAGATGGATCAAAGATCTAAATATTAGAGCCAAAACCATAAAGACCTTGGAATATAATGTAGGGAAGCATCTACAGGACCTTGTAATAGGAAATGGTTTCATGACTTCACACCCAAAGCATGAACAGCAAGAGAAAAAATAGATAAATGGGATGTCCTTAAAATTAAAAACTTCTGCACCTCAAGGGATGTTATTAAGAAAATTAATAATGCTCAACATCACTAGCTGTTAGGGAAATGCAAATCAAAACTACAATGAGATACCATCTAACACCCATCAGAATGGCAGCTATCAGAAAAACAACAGAGTATAAATGTTGTAGAGGATGTGGAGGAATAGGAACCTCATCCACTGCTGGTGTGATTGTGGAATGATCCAGCCACTGTGGAGGACAGTTTGGCGGTTCCTCAGAAAACTAACAATAGATCTTCCATATGATCCAGCAATTCCACTGCTGGGTATATAACCAGAAAATTGAAAGCAAAGACATGAACAGATATATGCACATCAATGTTCACAGCAGCCTTGTTGACTATTGCGAAAAGTTGGAATCAGCCATGGTGCCCATCAGCAGAGGAATGGATAAGCAAAATGTGGTACATACATACAATGGAATATTACTCAGCTGTAAGAAGGAATAAAGTGCTAAGACAAGGAATAAGATGGATGAATCTTGAAGATCTTATGGTGAGTGAAGCAAGCCAGGCATTGAAGGATGAACAATACATGACCTTACTGATTGGAATTGAGGAAAGTGAGAAGTCTATGAGAACCGCTGTCTGAAATATAGGTTAACAAGAGAAAGAAAGGGAAGACAAAGTTGTGAGCCATCACCCTTACAGACCTAATCTATGGTAAACTGATAGAGTATAGTTGCATATTGAAGTATAGGACAGGTGGTTAGTGATATTACTGGGTTTGGTGGTGCAGGGTTGACAGGTGGGTAGATTAGGAAAGGTGGGATAGAATACCCAGGTTACTGGGGGGACAGATGGGAGAGGGACCAGGTAATCATGGGATTTGTGGGTATGAGGTTGAAAGTGCAGGAATGGGAATGCTCTTATGGCAATATGACAAGGTAGTGTCACTGGTTTAGGGTGTAAGTTGAGCAGGCATTCAGGGCGGGGCTCATCTTGAGTAGGCTTCTGGGGAATGTGTGAGTGTTCATCCTGTCATAATGTGTTGTGTCGGGGATTGGTGACCCACATGGTGAGTGGGAAGGAGATGGACCCCCATCTTTGGGAGGACCAATTCACCCAGAAACAGACGTGTGGGTATCTCTTATGAGCAAGGGTGGATCCTAATAGGGAAGGACAATCAGTGTGTCAAGAACTCTTGTTGCATGTAACTATGAATCTTGTCATTCAATCAGTCAAGACAGAGGTGTGTCATGTGCCCCAGACTGATGGAGAGGAAGGAACAGAAAAGATCAAACATGGAGTATTTAGTAGTCAGGGGAAATGTTTTTCATTAGTTTACAGTGATGGACACAAGACATGGTAAACATCATCAAAAATTATTAAACTGCACAATCTAAATTGTAAATTATAATGTAAACCATTGACAATGTTTAGTAGATATATTTCACTGTCTGTATAACAGTTATAACAATGTTACCATCCACATACTAAAAGGTTTTAATATGGGGTGAGGAAAGGGGGAGGAGTTTGGGTATATGGGAGTCTATAGTATTCGGTGGGTGACTTTGCTGTGATCCAAACCTTCTTTGAAAATTAAATGAAAATTTGGGTTACACTGGGGAGTGAGAGGGGGCAGGTGCCACAGTACAGACTGGGTACCTGATAATGCAGTGATAAAAGGAAAAATGTTAAAAAAAAAATTTTTTTAATTATTTGTTTTTTCTAATTTTTTAAATATCTCAATCCTTTAAGTTTTATTTTTAGTGTTTTTTTAAAGTTTCCATGTATTTTATCTGTTATAGTTAAACTTATTATTATTATTTCATTTTCCTATTTATTATATTTGGCTATTATATGGGCTTCATTTTCAAATAAGTTTAGGATCACAGAAGGGTTACAGTGGGGGCAGGAGAGGATCATTGGTGGGGTGGGGTTTTGATGGGGGTTTCATGGGAGGAAGTTCATGAAATATATATAATATTGTTCAAATGATCAAGGGATGGGGCATGGTCATAGTGGATGGAGAATCACTCAATAAATGAGACAATACTGAATTCGCAGCCTGGAGAGCTCTGCCACATTCTCCAATGGAGCAGCAACATTCCCCTAAGGGCAGGGACAGTGTCTGGCTAAGGAGGATGGTCCACTAATGGGTTGTTGTTATTGATGACTAGCATTATGAGTCTTTGCAATTGTAATTGAAACTTAGCCTACTGTTATGGGGTGCCTAAGGGTTGCCACCTGAGAGCCTCCTTGTTGCTCAAATGTGGCCTATCTCTAAGGCAAACTCAATATATGAATACATTACCTTCCCCCCAGCAAGGGACATGACTCTTGGGGATGAGTCTCCCCGGCAATGTATTAATTACAAGTGCCTACTGGCAATGTATTAATTACAAGTGCCTACTGGCAATATGACTGGAAGATGACCTTGAATTAAAGGGGGAAAGGGTAAAGACAAATGAGTTCATATGGCTAAGAGACTTCAAAGAGAGTCAGGAGGTCATCCCAGAGGTAACTCTAAAGCACACCTCAGTAGGATCACATAGAACACCAAAGTGGATATCACCCCACACAGAGGGGCTCCTGAGGGTTCTGGATACACCCAGATCCTATATAAGTGGGGATAGCCCCAGAGATTGATGCCTTATTAGTGGGCTCCTCTTTGGAATCTGTGCTCCTGACAGTGACAGAGTCGGACTCAAATAAGTCCTCCCTGCACATGGTCCATCAGTCCCTTCTATTCAAACCTATAGGGGATGCTGGAGTTTGTAGGTTTACTTCCAGACACTGGAGCCTTTTGCCTGCCCATGTGCCAGCTGTGCCTGGAATCTTGGTGGAGCTGCAACTCCTACTCTACAACTCAATGGACTCACCCAAGTCACCTGGCGAGGAGATGATAATGAACAATGGCCATTCCAGGGAATGGAGAGAGTCTGCAGCTGCATGCAGGATAATCCCTTCCATCTTATCCATGGGATATAAGCCCTCTCTTACTTGGAGGTAGAGTGGACATCACCATCGCAGACTCCTCAGGATTAGGGGAAGAACTATGGGGTAGAGTGGACTTACTGGTATTCTGTTGTAGACATGTTGTGATTGAAGCAATGAAAGAAATTACAACATTGAGGTGGAGCCAGTGGCCCCTGGATGCTTTGGGGACAGGGAGAGGGAAAAGCAGTTGTAATACTGGGGCTTTTTTGGGACTTGGGAATTATCCAGAGTGACATTACAGTGACAGGTATAGGCCATTTTACATCAGCATATAACATGCAGAACTGTGTGGGAGAGAGTGTGGCCTACAATGTGAACTATGGTCCATGATTAGTGGCAAAATGCCAGGATGTGTATGTCCATTGCAGGTGATGTACCACAATAATGGAAGATGTTTATGTGGGAGGTTATGGGAGGTTTGGGGAACATGGGAATCCCTATAATTTTTGTGTAATATTTATGTAATCTAAGCATCTTTTAAAATAATAATAATAAAAAAGTTAATAAAAAATAATTGCCACAGTGGGTAGAGACTCACACAACAAAGGAAGCATTGCTGAATTCCCATTATGGGGAGCTCTGCCACATTCTCTAATGGAACAGCAGAAATCCCCCAATTACAAGGGCAATGACAAGTGTAAAAGGATGGTCTATTGATGGGCCTTGATACTGATGAGTATGCTTATGAGCCTTTTGCTTTTGAATTTGCAACTGGGCCTAGTGCTGTAGAGTGCCTAAGAGTTACCTCCTGAGGGCCTCATTGTTGATCAAATGTGGCCTCTCTCTAAGCCAAACTCAGCATATGGCTGCATTACATTCCTCTCAGCAAGGGGCATGACTCCCTTTGATGAGCCTCCCTGGCACCAAGGAATTACTACCAAGCACTTTCTGGTGATATAACTGGATAAAGACCTTGAATAAAAGAGGGAAAAGGTAAAGACAAATGAGTGTATATGGCTAAGAGACTTCAAAGTGAGTCAGGAGGACATCAGAGAGATAACGCTTATGCACATCTCACAAGGATCTCAAAGATGGCCAAAATGGACACTACTCCATACAATGGGGCTCCTGATGGCTCCAGGGAATCCCAGGTCCTGTGATCATGGTGGATATCTCTGGAGTTTGTTGCCTTGACAGAGGGCCCTACTTTGGAGATTGTGCCCCCAAGTGTGACAGAGTTTGACTCAGATGTGACTTCTCTACACATGCCTATTCTGTACCATTTGTTTGAGCCTGGATTTGGTAGGTGTACATCCAGGAGACTTGAATCTCTGGGGTGTCCATGTACTGGCTGGACCCTGAGCCTCAGAAGAGTTGCAGCACCTACTCTCCAGTTAATTTGACACACTGAGGAGAGCTGATGTGGAGGTGAGGATGGACAACCACCACTCCAAGGACTGAGAGAGTCTACATCTGCAATCAAGAGAGTCCCATCCACCAGCCATATGGGATCAAAGCCCCCCTCTCAATTAGAGGTGGAGTGGGCATCACCATCCCAGAATTCTCAGGATTGGGGAATACAATATGCACTAGAGTAGACTTACTTGTTTTCTACTATAAACATTGTGATTCTAACAATGGAAAAAAACTATATCATTGATGTTGAGACTGTGGCCACTAGGGGGGCTTAAGTCAGGGAAAGGGAAAAATTGTGCAGTATGGGGCATTTTCAGGGCTTGGAATTGACCTGGATGACATTGCAATGACAGATACAGGCCATTATATATCCTGTCATAACATACAGAATTGAGTGGGAGAGAGTGTTAACTACAATGTAAACTATAGCCCATGCTTAGTGGCAATGCTCCAAAATGTTTTCATTAATTGCAATGAATGTATCACACTAGTTAAAGAAGTTGTTAATGTGGGGTAAAGTGGGATGTATGGGGATTGGGGCATATGGGAGTCCTTTATATTTATTTATGTAACAATTTATATAATCTAAGAATCTTTTAAAAATTAAAAAATATATATTAAAAAAAAAAGACACGTGCTGCATGAAATGAAGCCATGCAATAGGCAGATATTTAGTGTCACTGGGGATTGGGGACATGTTGTGAAAGGGACAAAACACATGATTATTTTGGTCCTAGAAAACATAAGTTGAAATGAATAACTAGGGACTAAATTGGGTAGTAAAAATGAGGAGTTATTGGAGACTGATATTCATAAAGTGGGGTCAATACACTAGAGGTTCCTGTATGGGAGGTGAGAGGAGAACCTGGACATATGGAGTAATTTTTCAATAATCTGCAAGGAGAGGAGTTTGTGGTGATGGGTGGGGTACTCTAATCATTGATCTGTGAGTTAAGATATCCAGGCACGACCTAGATGTGGTATGTACCCTTCACAATGAGCATGTTTAGGAAGCTGAGTTTGGAAGGCAGGCAGAGAGCTAGGTTCAAATTCTAGTTATAACATTTTCTAGCTATGTAAGTTGTCATGTTACTAAACCATTCTGAATATCCTTTCACCTGTCATGTTAAATGGATAAATGAAGCATAAACAACACTGTGATGGTGAGTAATAAATAAGCACATATATGTAACTTATCAAATACAGAGTCACATGTACTACAATTTTTATTTTCTAATCATTGTGCTGGATGTCAAATTCAAAGAGCTGACAACTCTGCTTCTGTTTTAAACAAATCTTTGTCAATTTTCCATGAAACACATTTAGTTAATAACAATACTATAAATGGGGTTTATATTTTACAAATGCTTTCATGAATATAAATTATGAAAATGCTTTAATGTTCCTGCTGCTGATAATTACTATAGAACAGGGTTCCAGCTATAACTTCAGGAAGGTATCAGAGGGAATGACTATATTTCCCCATAAATCTCTTCCCCGTATATTTTATGAGCCTGATGGAGGCCTTGAGGCATAACAATAGCCATTATGTAGTCAGGGTTTTCCAGAGAATTGGCTCATTTGACCATGGGTGTTGGCAAATGCAAACTCTGTAGGGCAGGCTGCAGGCTAGAAGCTCCAATAGTTATTATTTTAGTCCTTAGTACCAGTTCCCCAGGGAAGGTGGCTGGCTGGAAATTCCAGCAAGAGTCAAGAAAGATGTTTAGGAAGACATTCTTTTTTAAATTTTTAAATATTCTTTCTTTTTTGTAGGAAGTCATTCTTCTGACTGCTGAAATCCTCAATTCTTGCTTTTAAGAACCCCAAATGGTTGGATGAGATTACCACATTTCAGAGAGCAATTTTTGTTGATGAGAGATGCAATCAACTCATTGAGGTTGCAAATCCCATTTAAAAAATACCTTCACAGTAAAAAGTAGGCTACTGTTTGACCAAACCACTGAAAACTATAATGTAGCCAAGTTAATAGATGAAATTAACTGTAATAATTTACCCCTTGTCACCTTGGCACCTGTACACATCACTTTAAATGAAATTTAATCTCCAAATAAATAAAATAATACAGTCATACTTCCACTAAACATGATACATCTGTCCTGCATACAACTGAAAACACACTAACCCTTTCTCCAGAAGAGGATGCAAGTCCTTGGATGATATTCACTCTTATCATAGATATTCTGTATCTTAAATACAATGACAAAGTTAATATAGCTTATATGATAACTTCTTTCAAGACAAAATGAAAAAAGTAAGACATGGGGAATAAACAGAAGAAAATGTCACTGTATATACAAGACAACAGATCTTACAGTGATGAAAGACATAATGTCAAAAAAAATTAAATATTTTTCTTTTATTATTCCAAATTTTTTAAATTTTATTTTCTTATTTTAAAGACCATCATTATTAATTCCTTTTCTTTTTAATTGTATTTGGTTATTTTGTTGGTTTCATTTTTGAAGTTTTGGATCACAGAAAGGTTGCAACTCTGATGGGAGGATCATTGGTGTGGGGCATCAGTGATGGGGGATACATGGGAGGAAGTTCACCTGGGGCATACATATAAGGCATAAAAATGTGTTCAATTGTTCATGGGGCTTTGTCATGGTTGGTGGAGATCCACACAATAACTGAAAGAATATTGAATTCTCATCCTGGGAAGCTCTGCCACATTTTCTAATGGAACAGCAATTATTCCCTAAGTATAGGGGCAATGAATAGTGAAGGAGGATGGTCCACTGATGGGCCCTTGATACTGATGGCTGTACTTATGAAACTTTACTTTTGAAATTGAAACTTAGCCTAGTATTAGAGGGTTACTAAGAGTTACATATGGAGAACCAGCTTATTGTTTATGTTTGGCCTCTCTCTAAGCTGAACTCAGCATATAAATACCTTACCTTCCCCCCAGCATGGGACATAACTCCTAAGGTTGACCCTCTTTAGCACTGAGGGATTACTACTACACATGAACTAGCAATGTAACTGGAGAAAGACCTTGGAAAAAAGGGGTAAAAGGTAAAGACAAATGAGTTTATATGGCTAAGAGACTTCAAAGTTAGTTGGGAAGTCATTCCAGATGTTATGTTTATGCATGTCTCAACAGGATCTAGTTGACTGTCAAAGCAAGTACTACTTCAAATAGCAGGGCTCCTGAGGGCTCTGGAGACATCCAGGCACTATAGTCAGGGCAGATAGTCAGGAGTATTGTGCCTTGTCAGTGGGCCATACTTTGGAATTTATACTCCCCAGTGTGACAGAGTTGGACTCAGTTGTGGTTTCCCTACACATGGCTCTTCTAACCCTTCTATTTGAAACTATATTTAGTAGTAGAGTTTATAGGTGTACATCCAAGAGACTTAAATCTTTGGGCTGTCCATGTACCAGCTGGGCCCTGAATCTCAACAGAATTGCAACACCTACTTTCCAATTCATTAGAGTCAACCAGGACAACTAACAAGGAGATGATGATGGACAAGAATCATCCCAAGGAACTGAGAGAGTCTACAACCGCAAGCAAGAGTCCCATCCATCTGCCCTATGGGATTAAAGCCCCCTCTGAATTAGAGGTGGAGTGGACATCACCATCCCAGAATCCTCAAGATTGGTGAGTGAATTATGGGCATAATAGTCTTCCTGGTACTCTGCTATAGACTTGTGATTCTAACAATGTAAGAACTTATATCTTTGATGTGGATGCAGTGGCCACTGGAGGTTCTGACAGCAGGGAGAGGGAAAAATGGGTATAATTTTGGGGCATTTTTAAGACTTAGGAATTGTCCTGATAGGCATTGCAATGACAGTACAGGCCATTATATTTCTTGTCATAACCTACACAATTGTGTGGGATACAGTGTATACTACAATGTAAACTATAACCCATTCTTAGTGGCTATGCTTCAAAATGTGCTCAATTGTAACAAATGTACCACATTAATGAAAGATGCTGTTAATGTGGGAAAATGTGGAAGGTGTAGGGAGAAGGACATATGGGAATCTCCTTTATTATTCATGTAATATTTATGTAATCTAAGTATCTTTAAAAAAATGAAAAAAAAAACATTAAAAAATCCCATATTGGGTCATGACCTACTGAAGTGATCTAATTAAAAAGAATTTCCCTTAAGTGAATCTAATCAAAATGTCCCATGTACAATAGTTTTACTTGCACAGGAATGAATTAGCTATAAGAACAAGACTTTCTGGGATCTACCCTGATTCAAACTGCCACAATATGCAAGCACTTCTTTAAGAGATAACCTAATTCAAAGAACAAACAGACAATTTCCCTTCCCTCCTGGGATTCCCTTTCTAGTTGGCAAGTCTGACAGTAACATTTGATATTGAGATCATCAGCAGGTGGCACACCCAGTAAGTTTGTGGGACACCCTCACATATCCCTTTATGGCAGATGTAAGGATCAACTGAAAAAAGTGGGTACATTTGGGTCAAGAGTGACTATTACCACAGACCACAGTGAGGAATATGAGGTGGTGTCAGCGAGGGCCTGGCAGCCCCTTGGCTGCAGTCATCCTATGATTCCAGCTAAGGATCTGTTAATGGGTGGTTCCTTTCCCATGCAGGAGTAAAGGAGATCAAGAGAGGTGTGGATAGGGTCTGGAGCCTTGAGGAGTTCTTTGATGTTTGGAAGCTAAGCCTTGGTCCCAGCTTGTGTGGCAGAGAATCCAAGGGGCCAGGGTTGGAAGGAACAGCTCACCCAGGTGTCCAGATACACTTTGTCTCTTGACAACAGCTCAGCCCTTCCCTACTCATGCTACTGGGCCTAGAGAGCCTCCATTAGATGTGATATCCTCTGGATCATGGAAGGCTGTTTCCTGACCACTTAGTGTGTTGGTGGACAATTTTCAGGTAGTCATAGCAAGAGACTGGGAGAATCTGGCACATGTGAATTGTGGAAGAGAAGGTCCATAAACTATATACATGTCTAGGAATCTGGGACTCCATCCTCATGAGGGTTGTTGAGGATTGTAGTAGGAGATATGAAGGTGCCTAAAAAGCATGGTCCTGGGGAGATTGCTTAGCCTAGGGAGCACTCAATGCAGAACAAGGCTTCTGATGATCAGCAGAAGTAACAAGATTGGGTGAGAGAGGAAAACCTGAGTCACAACTTCCATTGTGGGACCCTGGTGCTGGTATCGACAGCTCATCTCTAAAATGGGGGAAAATCACTGAGTGCACAGGAAGATCTCCCAAACAAGATCAAATGCCCCAACATTCACCCTAGTGGTTAAACCCACCTCCCAAGTACTCTCCAGCTCATTCTTAAAGCAGGAAGACTCTCCAGCCCACTTTACCTCTGCTTCTCACAGATGAAGTGGAGGGAGGCTGTCTAGCCTTCTTTTTTTTCTCAGACTCTGAACATGCTGCCAGCCTCCTGGTCTGCCCTGACCTGGAATTTCTGCCTGGCCAGGCTCTTTGGGTGGCATCTGGAGACCATGATAGCAGGGAACAGGTGAGATAGTTCTTTGTCCCCTATGTCTAAGCTTTCAGTGCATGGCAGAGTCTGGGGTGTCCTCAAGCAATAAAAGACTTTGGGGTACAGAGTGGGAGGTGGCTGGGGACGTAGGGCATCATGCAAGTTGTTTCCCAGGAGATAGTTGTGCATGCATGCTTTCCCCAGAGCCTGCCTCTCACAATTGCCTGTTGCCCTTGTCCTGACTTTTAGGGAGATGTGGGACTGACCTGGGAGAGAAGTAAATCAAGACCTGGTGTGCCATCTGGGTTGTACTGAGCCAGGGCTGAAGGGGAATGGCTGAGAGAGGCTGACTGTCTCCCCACCCACTATGGCCTGAGCATCTGTTCTAGGTCTGAAACCAGCAACCATTCAGCACCCCCAGTGCCCTGGCATGGTGTAGTCTCTGGGATTGATACTGCCATTGGGAGGTGGCAAAGAGGGGTGATGTGTCTGGGGCCCAGGGGCGGGGGCCAGAGGCTGGGCCTGGAGCCCAGTAATCAGACACCTCCAACCAAGGACCAGAGAGGAGAGACTGCCTCAGAGCCCAAGAATGGGCAAAGTCCACAGGGTAAGTTAGGCAACCTAGGCCAGGGTTCAATGCATGCTATGTGGTTTTCTTTGGAAATTAGAGGCCCAAAGATAGTGGGGAATCCAGCCTCTCACTCCACAAACCTGACCATTTACCTCTCTGCATCTTCACTTGAGCACAGGCACTCACACTTACATTCTTACACACACTCACACATTGACTTATGAGTGGGACCATGGGGGGTGGGTGGCAGAAAGGAATTCCAGAAGAAGTTGTCCTGGGTTCTATGAGGACTCAAGGAGCAGAGGGGGAGCTGCTCTTGAGCACAACCTCAATAACCACCTACACCCTATCCTACATACTCACTAGTCCATGGATGCCTTCATCACTGGGTTGGTGTAAGATCTGGCCAACAGCTGACCCCTTCCTGGACCCTCTCAGATGCAGGCTACCCTCCTCATCAGCTGTCAGAACCCTTCTCCTTTCCAAGCCTCACCTATGGTGGACTGCCTACCTGACAATCAGGATCCAGTCATAAATGAAGCACACTGGGTCATGAATTGGAGGTGGAGAGAACAAGCATTGGGTCACCCGGAAAGGTTTGGGTCTCTCTCCCCAACTTGGGCTGTGTTTTTCTCCTCCTTAAATACTGAAATGGCAGATAGCTGAGCTCAGATTTGCAAGAAGGCTTTTTGCAGGAGTTGGTTCAGGTCTTTTGGGGATCAGCAGAACCTCATCTCTAAACTCCAGTTTCTGGGGTCACTCAATTCATTGGCCATTTCTGTCACCTGTGGTGCTGAGGAGCAGGACTTGTTCCACCTCCATCCATCCAGGCTGGATCTCTTAACCCAGTTGGTTCTGGCCCATGACCTCAGGCTGGGGGTTAGGGCTCACAACCAAGGCAGTACCAAGAACCCTAGCAGGAAGGCATGGATGCTGAGGGTTTGAAATCTCATCTAAAGTGGGGATGGCTGGCTCTCATCAGCCTCATGACATAAGGTAGGTATCCAGAGTTTGACTTGAGAAGTTGTGGTTTCTTTGCTCATTACTTAACACCCTCTGCTTGACCTCCTTCCTTGGTCCTGAACATCTGCTGCTGTAAAACAGGGATGATGTGCAATATCCTTGGGGCTCAAACTCTTCTCTGGGTTCCTGGAACACAAAGAGGGTAAAGAGCCCTCTCTATTCATGTTTTGGCTTCTGCATTTGAGAAAAGTTCTAAATTGTTTGGGCTAGGTACCCTCCACCCTACCCCCAGGTCAGGATGCCTATGTCGTCTCTTGAATGTGGCTCTCTGGCAGGTACCCAGAGGCTGTTGGAAATATTGAAGACCAACCTCAATCTGCTCCTCTGAAAAGTGGGGTAGTAGGAGGGCTAACCACCTTGGGTAATTGTCATTACAAAATGAGAGAAGCCCTGGAAAAGCTTCTATGGTTTCTGCTTCCGTGGAAAGGTTGGGCAGAGGAGCCAGTGTTCATGTGTAGAATTTTCCTCTCCCCCATTAAGGAGCTACACCTCACCCTTCACTCACCCTTGACTTTTGGCAAAACATTTTCCCATTTGTAATGGATGTTTGAGATTCCATTTAAGGCAGGGTTTCTTAACCATTTTTGTTCCATGAGCTCCAACCCCTTACCAACTCTACACTATATTGTTTATTATTTAATAAATATATCACACCCTCAGTGTGGGGACATGGAAAACCCAATTCCCACTCCCACTGGCTATTTGTGTAGATTGCTGGGAGGGGTGGGGTTGAACTGGCCAGCAACCAGACCCCCTTGGGTGAAACAACCATAAGAGAGGTGAAAAGATGTCTAACCTGTATCTGTGCATATAGAATATAGTCATGTTTATTATTAACTGTATCTGTTCACATTGCACCCTTTACCTATGCCACAAAAAAAATGTGCTGTTCCTTGCTTGTGCACGTACACCTCTCTGCTGTAGTCTCTATATAAACCTGTAGCCCTCAAGAGGTGGTGCAGAGCTTCTTGCAGACAGCTGCTACCAGGTTATGTGAGTAATAAAGGCATGACCAATGCTGGGCTCCCACGTGGTTTCTCTGGAATATCAAATCATTTGGTCAGCCTTCCCAGACATGACCTCCTCTGCATTACAATTGGTGTAGATGGCAGGATATTCCAGGGTCTTCTAATGGTGTAAGAGCTGTGAACAGCATTGCAATCACAGGGAATTCTATGGGGGAAATCCCAAAGGAGTCCCATTTCTCCATGTGGTTTGAACTGGCTTACCTCATAGACACTTGGGTTCCCATACATGACTTGGTGGGTGCCCCATATATGCCTGCAGGGTTAGTACAGTTAGAGAAGAATGTAGAAGATATCTTCATGAAAAAAGAAAGGAGTAATCAGCTGAAAAAGAATATAGGAACAATGCTTGTAAAGAAAAAGAAGCAATATGCTCTGGATGCTGCTGTTGCATGACCATTTCTCATTGCTTTATGAGAGAGCAGATAAACAGTTGGCTGCTGAACAGAAAACAATGAAACTCATAATACTTGTGTAAACTGTGGAAGAGTTTAAATGGGGTGTTACTTTGACAATGTTTTAAGTTTTAGTCACATTTTATTTTGATCAGAATTTTTTTATCAAGATGTTAAAAGGAACTTTCAGTTTTGAATCAATAGCTTACTCCTGATTCTCAAGCCTAAGTGTACTCCTAAAAAGTAACCCAGAATATATAAGGGTTAAATATCTGTCTAAATTGCTAAATTAGTGCTTAAATGCATTTATACTCCTCAAGTATTCCTAATTAGTTGCTAATTACTAATAAAAATGTTTCTAAGAATGAACTTGCTTATTATAGGCAACATGGATTCCAGCAGAGAATGTAAAAGCAGTAAAAATCAGAGATGTGAAATGATAGAGACCTGGGAGACATCCATACCAAAGGAGTAAGAATTGTGACTCAAATTAGTAAGCTTTATGTTTTTGTCAGTGTGTCTTAACTATTTATGTGTTTTTTCAGTTCATACCACCAAATGGTAATTTTAACTTAACAAATGAAAATTCTTAAATGAGCACTATTTAAATGGCCAAAAATTAAATAAGCACTTATATTGGTAAATGAGTATAGTTACTAATAAAATAAATTAGCATTATATATGTTAAATCTTGAAGATAATGAAAATTGTAACATTTTGGCTAATGAAATGATTACAAACCTCTTTTTTTTAAAAATTGTTTATGCCTAAATTGAAAGGAATAGTTTTTTTTTTT
>JAQZBX010004204.1:0-43898 GCA_029593785.1 Cabassous unicinctus | reverse complement strand
TGGGAAACCATTATTAATTAGAAATCTAGGAGTTGATGTTAATAACAAAAGATAACTTTATAGTAAAAAATCTATCCCCAATCTGTTTAATGGTTTAAAAAATACAGAGAGTTAAGTCTTTTCCAAACTATTTACTAAACTTATTGGTCACTGTAATAAATAGAGGCCTGCTTAAATATAATGTTCAGACCTGACAACCTTTAATATTCTCATGAAACCCTTAAGCATATCTTTTATTGCAAACTGTTGGAAATAATTTCTTCTTTCAACTTGTAAAAATTGAGATGCTGAAATATATACACTTAATCTGTATAATATTAGATAAAAATATAGTGTTGTTAATCATGATTTTAATTATTATAAAAAATGGTATATGTCACAATAAACAACTTCTTGACCTGGAAATCAAAAGGTGGATGCTTTGACTCCTATTCATCTGATTTGCCCTGACTTCCACTAAAAAAACAGTTCTATGGCTACAGAAAAAGAGTGGCCATTTGGGGTTGCCAGAAATGGTACACAACAGTAGATTACCACAAATTAAAGTAACACCACTGCTGTATGCAGCAGTCCCAAATATAGCTGGTTTATTGCAAGAAATTTGTACCCAGTTATGCCAATGTTTTGTTGTTTTAGAACTAGCAACTGTTTTTGTTTTTTTTTTTTAGTGTCTCCTTAGACAAGTCAAGCCAGCCTGCATTCACTTTCTTGTGGGAAGGCCAACAATGAATTTACAGTGCTTCCCCAAGGCTATGTGCATAGCCCAACCATCTGCCCAGGCCTGGTGGCTAAGGATCAGGTTGCATGAAAGGGTTAAATAGGCTGTAACCCTATTTAACCAGTAATTTTCTTTCAAAATTAAAAGAAGCATCAGAGACAATGATATCTTATCTTGAGAACCTGGGATGAGAAAACAATTGGAACAACCTGCAAGTTCCCTGCTCCTCTGTCAAATTCTTAAGTGTTGTTAAAGTACAATGTTTTCCCACATTTCAAATTCCAAAAAAAATTAGTGGCTTTTCTGGGGTTGTTGGGGTATTGAAGACCCTTCATCCCTCATTTAGCTCAGATATCAAAATTATAAGATATGTTAATCAGGGAAGGTTGTGCATGGGAGGTCACCTACAGCAGCCTGCTTTTAAAGAAGTAAAGAGGGCAATAACACAAGCTCAAGCAGTAAGAGAAGGTGGACCCTGACTTACCCTGTTAATTAGATGTGGCCAGCACTGACATTGGCAAACTTGGGCAATTTGCTTAAATTATCTCTGCTTCTGTTTCCTCAGTTACAAAATGAGAAAACAATATTAATATTATTAGCAACACAAACCTATGACAGTTAACTGAATTAATATGCAAAGTGCCTAGTACAAAGTGCACACAAGAAATGTTATTTAATTCTCATGATCACTTTTTAAAAAATTATTTGTCTCTATTTTCATAATTTTTTAAGGAGGTACAGGGAATTGAACCCAAGACCTCATTCATGGGAAGCAGGTGCTCAACCACTGAGCTACACCCACTCCATATTTTATTAGATACTCAAATTACACAAATGTCACATGAAAATATAGGAGATTCCCATATGCCCCACTTCCTACACCTCCTATATTTTCCCATTTTAACAACATCCTTCATTAGTGCGGTACATTCATTGCAATTGATGAACACAATTTGGAGGATTGCCATTAAGCATGGATTAAAGTTTACACTGTACTTTACACTCTCTCCCACCCAATTATATAGGTTATGGCAAGATAAATAATGGCCTGCATCTCTCATTGCAATGTCATTCAGGACAATTCCCAAGTCCTGAAAATGCCCCTGTATTACACCTGTTTTCCCCATCCCTGCAAGCAGAACCCCAGTAGCCACTGCCTTCACATCAATGATATCATTTCTTCCCTTGCTTGAATCACAATAAGTCTATAGTAGAATAACAGTAAGTCTACTTTAGTCCATAGTTCATTCTCCAATCTTTAGGATTCTGGGATGGTGATGTCCACTCCACCACTAATCCAGAAGGGGCTGCAATCCCATAGGGCTGATGGATGGGACTCTCTTGCTTGCAGTTGTAGACTCTCCTGGTTCCTTGATATAGTAGTTGCCCAACATCACCTCCTTGTTGGTTGTCCTGAGTGAGACCAATGAACTGGAGGGTAGGTATTGCGACTCTGTTGAGATTCAGGGCCCAGCTGGCACATGGACAGCCCAAAGATTTCAGTTTCTCTAGTACTACTAGTACTTAAGTACTAATTATAGGTTCAAATAGAAGGACAGAAGAGCCATGTGTAAGGATACCACAACTGAATCCAAATTTGTCACAGTGGGGAGCATAAATACCAAAGTAGGGCCCACTGGTAAGGCACCAAAATCCTGAGCTATCTGTCCAACTATAGTTTCTGGATGTCTCCAGAGCCCTCAGAAGCCCCACTATTTGTGGTAGTATCTACTTGGGCAGTCAATGAGATACTACTGAGACATGCAAAAACATCTTCAAGACCTGGTGATATGAGGTAGATTCTTTAAACTTACACTGAAATCATGAACAATGAAAGAAAGTGGGATAAAGGGGACTTCCTCAAACTTAAAAACACTTTTGTGATTCAAAAGACTTTGCCAAGAAATTAAAAAGGCAGCCCTCTCAATGGGAAAAAATATTTGGAAACCACATATCCAATACATGTTTGATTTCCATTCTATTTAGAGGTCATACAACTCAACAACAATAGAGCAAGCAATCCAATTTAAAAAATGGGCAAAAGACTTAAATAGACATTTCTCCAAAGAGGAAATACAAATGGCCAAAAAGCACATGAAAAAATGTTCAATATCACTAGCTACTAGGGCAAAACAAAACAAAATGACAATGAGATATCATCTTACACAGCATAGAATGACCATTATTGAAAAGCAGATAATGTGCTGGAGAGGATGTGGAGAAAAAGGAACACTCCTTCATTGATGGTGGGATTGTAAAATGGTGCAGCCTCTGTGAAAGACAGTTTGGCAGTTCCTCAGGAAGCTAAATATATATTTGCCATATGATCCAACAATTTCTCTTCTAGGGATATATTCAAAAGGACAGAAAACTCTGATGCAAACAGACATTTCGCACAACAATGTTCATAGTTGCCAAAAAGTGGAAGGAACCCATGTGTCCATTGACCAATAAATGGAAAAACAAAATGTGGTATATAGATATGATGCACTTCTATGCTGCTTTAAGGAAAAATGAAATTAGGACTCATATGATAACATGGATGAACTTCAAGACATTATTTTAAGTGAAATGAGCCAGAGACAAAAGGACAAATATTGCATGATCTCACTAGTATGAATTACATATGAAGAATAAATGCTTGAAGTTAAAACTTAGAGTAAAGGTTATTATGAGATAAGAGGAGGGCTGAGAAGGTGTACTGATGCTTAATGTATATGGAAGTTTTAATTAACTTGACTGTAAATGTGTACAAATGGAGTTGATGGTAACACATATTGAGTAGACTAATGCAGCTGGTCTATAAAAGGGATTGAGGCTGAAAAGGGTGGCTTCAGGATATAAATGTGAATTGAAAGAAAGCTCTAGAACAATCTAAGGACTGAATAACATAGTTAACCCAGAGGTTGATGAGAATTGTGGTTAATAATACAAATATAAAATGTCCTTCCATGAAATACAACAAATGTACATCACGATTGCAAGGTGGTAAGAATGTAGAGAAGCATGGAAAAAATAAAATTAATGTAACCTATGCACTATTGTTAACAACAATATTGTAATATTTTTGTATCAATGCAAATATGTACTGTGTTCATAATGGGGGGGATGGAAAAAATATACAAAATGAATAGTATAGACCACAGTTAGTGGTAATAGTCTCATGCCATTATCTCATAATTCTGTAACAAATGCTACACAACAGTATAATGTGTTGATGGCTGGTTGTTAAATGGGAATTCCACACATGTTCATGATTGTTTTGAAATTTCATAACTCTCTAATAAAAATATATTTTAGAACAAGAAATAAAATTATCTCTATTCTGAGATGACAAGATCTTACATGTAGAAAAATCCAATAGCAGCCAAACAAACACATGTCTATTTACACTCATGCACACATGCACCCTAATTATTGGAGCTAAGAAATAAATGCAGTAAAGTTGCAGGGTAAAAGATTAATATGCATAAGTCAGTTGTATTTAGGCAAACAATTTTTAAGAATCCAAAAAGAAAATTAAGAAAAATTTAATTTTCAGAGGCATCAAAAATAATAAAATTGCTATGAGTAATTTTAACCAAGTATGCAAAATTTGTATAATATCTATAAAATATTGCTGAAAGAAATTAAAGAGGACCTAAATAAGTGGAAAGACATCCCATTTAATAGAATGGTAAATTTAATATAGTTAAGGTGGCAATTCTACTGACAAAACATTTGTTGAAAACAAAAACATTTAGATAATGAATGCTTCTAAAAATGTCATAGCCCATTTAAAAAAATATAATAAAAAAAAAAAGAAACAAACAAGGAAATTCTTCACCTCTCAATGAAAATGCTCTAATAATGATAGATGTGATGAATCCACAACTATGTGATTATACCAAATACCATTCATTGTACACTTCAGATGAATTTATACTTTATTAATATGTATCAATAAAGTTGACTTCTTTTAAGAAAAATAAATGTAATAGCTTACCCTTGAAATCATGGAAATATAAAGAGATCTTAATAGATAAAATTATACTGAAAAAGAATGAAACTAGAAGCTATCCAATTCTATATTCAAAACATAATAAAAATTTACATTTATTAAAATAGTGTGTTATTGGCAAAAAGGAAATATCTAAAATAACAGAATTGATACTTCAGAAATAAATACATATATATATATATATCATCAATTTATTTTCAACATACATGGCGCCAAGGTCTTGCACTCAGGAAAGAACAGTGTCTTCATCATGTGGTGGGACAACTGGATATGAACATGCAAAGCATGAATTTTGATCCTTACATTAAAATATTATAAATAATTAAGTCATTTAGAGACATAAATGTAAGGGCAAAACTATACCACTCTTACTAGTAAATATAGGGGTAATTCTTCATTACTTTTCATGTGGCAATGGATGCTTAGATATGACATTTAAATCACTAGAAATATAGACAAATTGTTTTTCACAAAAATTACAAACTTTTTAATCAAAGGAAACCCTATCAAGAAAGTGAAAAGATAACCTACATAAAGGAAAAAAATACTTTCCAATCATATATCTGAGAAGGACCTAATATCCCAGAATGTATATATTTTTAAAAATCCCTTATGCTTTAACATAAAAGACAATCTAATTAAAAATGGGCAAAGTATTTGAATAGACATTTATTCAAGGAATATATACAATTGGATAACAAACACAGGAAATAATGCTCAACATCTTTAGTTATTAAGGATATGAAAATCAACACAAAAATGAGACATCACTTCAAACCCGCTGGGGTGGTTATACTTTTTTAAAAATCTAAAATAACTGTTAGTGAGGATGTGGAGAAATTGGAATCCTTGCATATAGCTGATAGGTATGTACAATGGTACAACCACTTGGAAAATATTTATGCAGTTCCTAAATGAGATATATATGCAGAATTTACTGATGAGCTAGCTGATCTCTTCCTTGAAATATATCCCCCAAAATTGAAGAAAGATATTGAAATAATTGTGTATTAGTGTTCATATTAGCATTATTTACAGTAACAGGTAGAAACAAGCCAAATTTTTATCACCCAATAAATGGGTAACCAAAATGTGTAATATCCATATATTGGAATTTTGTTCAGTCATAAAATGGAATGAAATAATGGTATAAACTATACCATGGAAAATACTTGAAAACATGCTAAGTGTTTTCAAAACTTAGGCCAGATACAAAAGGTCACATTTTTAAAAGATTCCATTTATATGCAATATCCAAAAAAGACAAATCAATATAGACATAAAGATGATTAATGGTTGACAGGCATTTAGGGGAGTGGAGAATATGGAATAACTCTTTATTATGCATGAGGTTTCCTTTGGAGTTGATAAAATTTTCTGAAATTAGATAAAGCATATGTTGCCTAAGAGTTACTTCCTGAGGGCTTCCTTGTTGCTCTAATGTGGCATCTCTCTAAGCTAAACTCAGTACATAAAAAAAAAACAACCTTTGCCCAGCATGGAACATGATTCCTAGGGATGAGCCTCCCTGGCACCAAGGGATTATTACCAAGTACCAACTAGCAATACAGCTGGAAAAAGACCTTGACCAAAGAGGAAATGGTAAATACAAATGAGTTTTTATGGCTAAGAGATTTCAAAATAAGTCAGGAGGTCACTCCAGAGGTTACACTTATGCACATCTCAGCAAGACCTCAATACCACAGTAAATAGTGCCTGAAGTAGTGGGACTCTTGAGTACTCTAGAGACATCCAGACACTATAGGCAGGGCAGACAGCTCAAGAGTGTAGCACCCTGACAGAGGGCCTTACTTTGGAATTGTGACAGAGCTGGACTCATCTGTGGGTTCCCTACACATGGCTCTTCTGTCCCTTCTATTTGAAGCTATAGTTATTATTATACTTGATAGGTGTGTGCCCAAGACACTTAAATCTTTGGTCTTTCCACATGGCAGTTGGGCCCTGAATCTCAGCAGAGTTGCAAAACCTACTCTCCAGTTTACCCAGGATGACAATGTGATGATGAAAGATAACACCCATCCAAAGGAACAGAGAGCATGCAACTCTGAGCAAAACAGTTCCATCCATCTGTCCCAAGGGATCTAAGACTCCTTTCAATTACAGGCAGAGTGGGCATCACAATCCCAAAATCCACAAGATTGAGGAATGAACAATGGACTAAAATGGACTTACTATTATTCTACGATAAACTTATTTTTATTCTAGCAAGGGAAGAACTTTTAACATTGATGTGGATGCAGTGGCCACAAGAGGTTCTGTGGGGAGGGAGCAGGAGGAATAGGTGGAATATGGGGGCATTTTGGTGACATTGGAACTGTCCTGAATGACATTTCAATGATAGATACAGGCTATTATATATTTTGTCATAATTTACAAAATTGTGCATGACAGAGTGTAAACTATACTATAAATTATAATCCAAGGGTAGTGACTATGCTTCAATATGTGTCCATAAATTGTAAAAAATGTACCACACTAATGTAGGATGTTGTTAATGTGGGATAGTGTGTTAGAGGGAGGGAAATCTAGTGCAAATCCCCTATATTTTTATGTAACATTTATATAATCTAAAGTTTCTTTAAAAAATAAAAAATTATGGGGCTCGAAGCTGTACAAACTAACAAAATGGCAAATATCTAACCAAAGACAACCTGGAATTTCCATGTCCATTTTTGGAAATGTCCAGTTAGACAAAATTACTCATCACTCTAGAAAAAGAGCTCCAAAACTAAACAGCTAAATAGAATGCCTATTTTATTTAGTACTCAGAATTTACTAAGAAATGCAAGAAAAAGTTTCATTAAAGGACTCTTTGCAAAAGACAAATGAGAAAGTGTAAGCTCAGAGGAATTCTATGTTTTCTTTTTTACTATGTTTTTGTGTCTGACAAAAGGCTAAATAAGTTAAAATTGTAGCTATAAGCTCTCTATTTGTGTCTGTCTCTATGTTTGATTTTTGACATTTTCCTACCTCTGAATGCTATTACCAAAGTAAATTATGGAATTCCTTTAAAGAGCTTTATTCAAGTTGGCTTAAAGATAAATATATAAATTAACTCCTATACTTCCAGAAATTAAGGAAAACAAACTCCTAATATTTCCAGTGAAAATAAAGAATGCATAGAAGTAAATTCAAATTTCTTTAAAAAATTAAATTTCACATAATTCAGGTAAATCCAAGACAAATAGATTTGATTGAATATTAACTAAATAAAAATAGCTATGTCTTTAGAATTATCAATACTATATAGAATATAAGCATACAAGTTTATTCTAGATTGGTGTCTTCTTCTTAAATTTATGCAGTCTTCAAATAAAATAATTTAGCAATTTATTTACTAGATCATTAAGATGATCAAAAAATGTAAACAGTTTTGAAAGATGTTGGTTTGAAGGCAGTTTACAAGATCTTTTTGATAACAAAATATGTAAGGTATGCAGGATATGTTTTATTAAGGGAAATGAAAAAGAGTTCTGTCTAAAAGTGAAATGGCAGGTTTTTACAGAATGATAAAAAGGGATATGTACAACAATATGAATAGATATAGAAAGTTGTAGAAGATTTTCAGAAAAGGGATTTTATCTGTCATGGCTATGGGTGGTTAAGATTTGATAGGTTTATAAGATTTTTTAGAGTTTCCTTAGACAGAATCTTCATGCAAAACTAGATTTCATTTTCTTTCCTTTATAATGACAAAGTATCCCAGGATTATTGGTCTTCTCTTAATAAGAATTAATAAAAGGTTTTTCTAAAACATCTGAGTAACCTGCTTAGAGAGAAAGATTCTGTATCTTATCAGGAAAATCTCCTGTTCTTTATATCCTTAATATAAACATCACTTATTTGCTTCAGAAAATGTCTTCTCAATTTTGAAATAAAGTTGTTTTTTTTTTAACCACTATGCTACTGCCTCTCTTTATTTTTAAAATATTTCATTGTCACTTTCATTAAGTAAGGAACTAAATATTGTTTCACAGTTTTCCATCATCATATTTATCAAAATGTTAAAACCTAACAAGTTTTGACATTTTCCTTTCAAAAATTGAGCCATAAATAGTTTTCTTCATCTCAAACTTTTATTAGGATTTCTCAGAGGGTCCTTGTAAAATCAGAAACAATTTTTCTCTTTCACCTTGTAAAAAGAGAGGTGATAAGCAGTTAGTTTTATTTGATATGCTATCAGCTGCATAGGAAGAGTTATCAAATTAAAAATGATTTTGTAACTTTCTGCTGGCTAAATTATAGGATTTAATTATTATAGGATAAAATGTTATTAATATAAACATTTCAGAAATTATATAAAGTTCTTAGAGATGGGTCAATATCCTCAGTGTCCATGAGTACTCCAAGTACTGGTAAATCTGGGATTAGACAGTAGTATTATTGGTCATATTTTCAGTGGTTCTTAAAATAATGTTTTGTGACCTCTCATCTGATTGTTCACTTTTGTAAAACAGCAATAAGTTAACCATGGATATTTTTTAAGTTTTCTGTCATCCTCTGAAAGTTTTTATTCTGATGCTTCCCTGAAAACACTTGCAATCAGCTACAGGCTAGGGTGCTTTATCTTCAACACAAAGGGCTGTCCCAGAGACTTATGGGAAGGACTATGCCAAATTCTCTGAGGCACCAGCTTCTAATGACATTCTTTAAATAACCTTGAGAGCATACCACTGTACTGAGTCAAGATCTCCAGAATTTTAAAGAAAAAGCTGATAGGTTTTTGAGATTGGTCACAGAAGATCTAATGAAACACAGATTAATTACTTAGGGCTAAATAAACTGATAAAGAATGATCATAGCTTTCTTTGGATTATGGCTAATATTTTATTGTTCTATTTTCTAGACACAAGGGATCCCTTACTGAATTAAGCTATCTATAATTCATAAAACATTCATCTTTGTCTCCTTTCCTGTCCCCCCTAGAATTGACTCTTACGGAATATTCTTAAATTTATGGTACTATAATTATTTTCATAGATTTAATCAGGATCTATTCTCTTTGTTAACAGGAAATAATTGGAATAAATGTTTATATAACCAAGTCTTAATTCAAGTTATATAACCAAGCTGTTAATTCAAGAACACAGAGGAAACTCCACATCTATTGCATATTACAGCCTCCACCTTGATGCACTAGTCTGTTCTTTTGCAAATTGTCAAAGATTCAGCAGAAACCATCAAATTAATTTTAGCCTCAGCAAACTTAACTCTGAGCAGGCCTAACATTTTTCCTTCAGAAAGCAGACTTCTTATGTGATCCTTCTACTTCACCTCTTAACCTTCACCTAAAATGCTGCAATGTTATTGATACCTTTATCCAATGATGGGATACATCATGACTGTAAACTGGTAACTTCAAAATTAATGACTCCATACATGTTCTTATGTTCAACCCAGATGCCATTCTATTTGTTAATGTTTCTTATGCTAGAATTGTTAATGGTGCATTCCAAAAAGGCTATCTCACATACCAATTGAATAAGGTAGCCGTCCAAAATTTCCTTGCACAAAAAGCATGAATTCTGTGTTTTTACCCATCCCTGCTTTCTATCAGAAGGAAATTTTGTTAACACTATAACAGGGGTTCTTTTTTCATGGTCCCTTTTGTCAGTCAGATGAAAACCACAGACCCCATCTCAGAAGGTAGCAGCAGATAGTTTTATGACAATCAACATCATCAAGTCTTTAAATTAAAATTTTCAATTCAAGATCATAGACCCCCTGAAATCTTTCCCCTGGTTAAGAAACCTATAGTGATTTCAGAATGCAATGGAATCAAAGAGTGTTCCTCACTTCTTCTGGTATGCCAGTTGAAAATTGTAGACCAGTAAATTTTCTCCTTTCTACCAATTTCCTCCAATTACTTTTGCCACCATTAAGATATAGGCTTACACAAAAAGGACTGAACTTGAATATTTTTTAAATTGCACTTGCACATTTTCTTGCAAAAACAGCCACTACTAAAATAGCTGTTAATTATAAACTTAAATTAATACCACATTTCCTGAAGAACCTAGCCTTTCCTGGCCCAAAATTTTACCTTTGGCCCTCTGTTTATTCATAGGATTTCTTTTAGGAAACTCACATTCTCACCATATGAAATTGTTCCTAGCAGACCTACCTCTGAGAATAAATTGAGAACTGATCTCTTATTGTCACACTATAACATGATGCAATTTGCAAATCCTTAATGCATTATGCCAAAGATTTTCAACAAGAAAAGGACACCTTTCCTGTCCCACATGACAGACACTCCATTAATCATAATCTGTCACCAGGATAATGGGTCTACTGGAAATAACACTGACAAAAGACAGCCCTAGATCCTCTTTAAAAGGAGCCCTGTCAAGTACTCCTAACTTCTGATAATGCAACTTAATTAGAGGGTGTTGAGCCATGGGTCCACATTTCTCAACTAAAAGAAATTCCATCAGACTCCTGGACTAATTATGGAGACTTAAAAATCAAATAAGCCAGGAAGGGAAGCAAAAAATGTCACAATGTAGACTACTTATTCCAAGTGGCAGATCAAGTCCTAATCAACATCACATAGACTCTACCTGACTAATACTTACAATGCATAAAATCTTTATTTTTCCCTATGCACTGTCTTTGTACTGGCTTGGAAAGACAATGCCACTGTCTGCTTCTCTGAGGACATTCCAAATGAAGGTAACCTTAGAAACTGTTGGAATTGTCACCATAAACCCTGATCTATGCACATTGCAAGGGACTGCATAATTCTACACAAAACAAAGTTCTTTCTTAACACAAATGCTTCTGTCTCTTTGGATCAGACTTCACCATTTGTTTCATATCAAATATGAATACTAGACGCAAGGTCTTCTTTACTCTGCTTTATGCTTTCTTGGATCTGTAACCTTGTAACCACAAATTAAGAATTAACAAAAGTTTATGATTACTGAATCATTATATAGATGTTTTTTTTCCTTTTTTAATCAGTATATTATAAAATAGCCCAAAGCTAATACCTGAAATTACTGAAACTGGCTAGAGCAACCTCATCCTTCTTTATGGTTGTTGCAAACAAGACTCACCCTTATGTATACTTACTATCTTTACCTTTGTTTACATTATTTCAAAATGAGTCTCACTCTTGTATATACTTACTATTGTGGTGTTTATTCTAGACTAACCTTATATTTGTTTATGGTTATTTGAAAACTAGCTTGTACATATTTACTATTTTTATTTTAATCATTCTACCTTCCTGTTTGAATCTGTAAAAACCCTAAGCCCCTCACAGTCAAGGAGGCAATGATCTCTTTGCTATCCTAGCAAATAAACTTTCTCACTTGGAACCACAGTATCTCAAGAATTGGTCTTTAAAATGTATTGGAAGGAAAGAACCTGCTTTTGCTGAATATTCACACTATAAATACAACAGGTTGAGAGAGTTATAAAGATATCATAGAAGAGTTTGGAAAACTTACTATAATTGTCCAAATGCCTCCACAAACTACAAGTTCTTAACAATGCATGTGCACTTTCAGGTTTATGGTACTGGATCTGCAAAAGATTCACAACACAAATAAATTTTAGTCAGCTCTTCACTTGCACTCTCAATAAAACAGACCCTTGGATGCTAAGGACAAATGATAATATTCCTAGTAATGAATTTATAAACAACATCACTTTGATTGTAGTTATAATGTTCTGTCAGACAATATTTTTATTGTAGAAATTTTATCAAATATTTGCCTGGGCAGTAAATTATATTAATAGCTGATAAATGTCTGAGCAATGTGCACTTGGTCTCCTCACAGTTCCTTAGGAATTTAAAATAAATCTCAAACTTCTCACTGGAATACTCCCCTCAATCTACAGTTGCAGGCAAAACAGAATTTACCCAGGGATTTAATGATTCTGGGTTTGCCACTTCTTGCAGATTGCTGCTACCTTGGTCTGTGGTTAACACAAATGAAAACAGGATTAGATATTTATCAATCACAATAAGAGAAATTACTGAATGTACTGCTAGAGCTATAGCTGCACAGCAAGTCATTGGACTTATTAGTTAAAATTGTTTTAGACAATAGCATTGCCAAACTTGTCACTTATTTGCTGAAACAAGGAGGAATTTTTGCCAATGCCAACATCACCTCTTGTACCTGGGTACACACTTCTGGGGAAGTTGTGACACAATTGCATGAAATAATTAAATAGACCACATGGTTTAAGCAGGTAAGGTCATCCTCAAGGCCCTGATTTGATCACATTGATTTCAGTTGGGTCAAATCATGGGTCCTGGTCTTGGGAGTATACTATGATATAGGCAATTGGGCCTTTTATCACTCTAGCATTCATTATAGTCTCCCTGGTATACTGTCTTCTCTCAAGGGTTTTGAATGTATGTCCCCAGCCACTTGTGATTTCTTTATGTTTGGGATCATTTGCCCAGCAATTGATTTCATTATGTCTGGGTTGACATAAAAATGATGATTGTGAAAAACTGGCATCATGACCACTTATGAACGTAACATGAAAATAACCTGCAAATACTACTCCAAGACCTTAGGCAGTAACTGAAAATGGGCTCAACACCTTACATTTTGATCACAATGCTAAATGGCTGAGAGCCAGATCAAACTGGGGGAAATTGTTCAATTAAGTAAGCCCTAGATGGAGTCCTTCATGCTAAGCCATACAATAGGAAACTGAAGCTTGACTTAGTTTCTAGCTCTTGTAAGTGCTCCTTTCCCCAGAACTTGAAACATAACAACCTGCCATAATTTGGCAGGTTATTTTCTCTCCTCCCCCTTCAGGAATCTTGATCTGTTCTGTTTGCTTTTGTGCAGATATTTGCCCCCAGCTCCCATGATTTGTTTTAATTCTCTTCCTCACTCAGTGCCCCATTTTCCTTACACTTTTCATTTCTGGGACCCCCCAGTCTAGCATCAGTTCAGTTCAACCCTCCCCCTCCATTTTTCTCTGTGAGGCTTTTCTGCCAAAAATTTCTTCCCTACTAGGTTATCCTGCTTCTGAGAGTCACACAGGGTCATTTCAGAAAGGTGGGACCCCCAGAAAAGTCCATTGTGCATGTAATGAATTCCACCAACAGTAATTGGATTCAATGATTGGACCACTAGGCCATAGCCATTCTGCTGTGATTTTACTCCCCATCCCCCTAAAATAGGGGCCCTTTTGTTTTCAGTATTCCTCAGCAGCTTGTCTTCAGCACAGGGTTTCTGTGCGCTTCTGTCTCCATACGTGGATATGTGTGGGGTTCTAATTTACTACTGAGTTCCTCTAAAATCTGTTTCCCTGGAGAGAGGGATCCAGGGTGCTTGCTCAAGCTTTGCATGGGACCAGTTGAGAGGGAAGGGAAGAGGACTTGTAGGTCCTGGATGGAAGTTTCTTACCTGATATTTTTTCTCTTTCTTCAATTCAGCGTTTGTGGAGTCCTCTAACATTATCCAGTGTATTGGGGGAGGTTTTTTCAGGATACCGCTTCCGTCGCTGTGTTGATGACGTCACCCCTCCAACATTGATTTTTTTTTTTTTTTTAAGAGGTAGGAAAGCTTAAGCCCAGGATCTCCAACATGGGAAGCAGGAGTTCAATCACTTGAGCTACATCCACTCCCTCATTGATTTTTTTTCCTAACTTTATCTCAACTGCAAAAAATAAAATAACAGACAAAAGGCAGCTTAACAATTTATGGAAGCATTAATCTAAAAAATTCTATTCCATCACATTTATCTTATTTAATTCTAAAAACAAACTCAATTGTTTTTCCAGTGTTAAGAAAGACACATAAATGGCTCCCCCTTCTCCCTCGGGCTACTGCAGTGCGTGGAGGGCTAGTGGGGCGAGGAGGCGGGACACGTAGGCGCTGCCATCACCGCTGCTGCCTCTCCTCCTTTTCCAGCCACAGTTGCCGCCACCGCCCCCACTGCTTGGGCTGAGTCAGGTGCATTCACTCTTCTGCCCTCAGCCAGCCACCCCCTTAGCTGTCCCGGGCTTCTCGTCCCACCACGGAGATAGCGACGCACTCCTAGCGGGAGAAGGCTCAGAAGCTGAAGGAACAGCACCAGCTCATTCTTTCTAACCTGCTGAGGACAAGTACTGTGCTGACTGTGAGGCCAAAGGTATTGCTGATATCGCTGCCTTTGGCTGGGGCCTCCTGCGGCTGGTGACCTTCCGGTCCCTCGTGGCCCAAGCGGATGCAGCGGGCTTTGTCCTGCCAGCACCAGCCTTGCCAGAAGGGAGGAAGGGAGGGCGCTGGGCTCCTCAGAGCGACTCTCACTTTCACAGGAGGTGGCGGGGAGGTTGGGTCGGTAGGCGCCACCACTGGTTCCAGCCTCCACTCCTCCCCAGCTAAGGGGCAGAGGCGGTGCCCGCATCTCGATTCCTGGACTTTCTCTAAACTCGGAGTCTCACTAGGCCGTGGCCCAAGCCGGGCTGGATGTGGAACATGGCTGGGGCAGTGCTTAGGGTCAAAGGGTTGCTTTCTTCCCATAGCTGCTCTCTGGTAGCTCCGTAGGTGGAGCCGCCCTTAGATCTAGTACCCTACTTCAGTCCTGTCCTGTGACCCTGTCCTTCCTCTCAGTGCTCAAATGCTTGGTTTTCCGGGGGGGGGGCGACTCTACTGCCTTCCCACCCATCAGCTTTCTGAAAGAGGATGGTGGTCTTTTTTGGTGGGTTAGAGTGTTATTGAATAAAATAATTTGTGAGGGGTCAATGTTATTAGTAGTAGTAGTAGTAATACTGTTTTTACATTTGAATATTAGACAGAATGAAAAGGAATCCCATTACTTGAGTCTTTTGGACAGTGGGCTTACGTTATTGAAGATTTTAATAATTAGATATTTTCTGACCAGCTAAACAGAAGGAGAATATGTGGACACTGAGTTGTGTGCTTCATAATTGTTGAAGGTTCATTTATATGTCCAGAGATGGAAAAGACCTAATTTTAGTTTGTTCGGCCATAGCCTTTTAAGTAAACTATTTTTAGCCTGTAAAAAATAGAGAGATACATAAATAATTAGAGTTTGTTTAAATGTCATCACCAACGTCTCCTTCTTAATGAAAAAAATTGAAGAAAAATGTTTAATCATATTTATATCTCATAAAACTAAACCCATTTTTTAATCTTTAGCATTGCTATAGTGCCTTCTTTGCCATTTCTACAAAAATATTACAATATTACTGGTAACTATATTTGATAAATTATATTAGTTGTATTTTTCCTATTTATCACCAAATTCTTAACACCTTGTAGTTGAAGAACATTCTTGTATTTATAGTATTAACCACAATCCTCATCTACCACCAAAATCACTATGTTATACAACACCTAGATTATCCTTATGCTGTTTTTCAATTAACATTAACTCCCCTAGACTACATATTTCAACTACAATCCCAGGTTATAAATAAGCAGTGTATGTAATAGTCACTATTCTGTGCTAATATCAACTTTATCCATTACAGCATACTTATAATTGACCTTATTAAACATTCTACATACATTCAGTATCATCTTCCCCTTCTTAACCAACATTCTGTCTCCTACTAACCTATACTCTATAGTATAATTCCGTAAGCTTACAAATTGTATTTAGTCCATATTGGTGAGAACATACAATATTCATCCTTTTGTTTCTGTCTTATTTCACTCAACATAATATCATCAAGTTTCATCCTTTTATCACATGCATCCCAATTCCATTTCTTCTTTTGCCTGAATAGTATTCCATAGTATGTATATACCATATTTTGTTTATCCATTTCATCAGTTGATTAGCAATTAATCCGTTTCCACCTTTTAGCAATTGTCAGTAATACCACTATGAACATGGGTGTGCAAATATTTATTAGCATCCTTGCATTCAGTCCTTCTGTATATATCCCTAGTAGTAGGATTGCTGAATCATATGGCAGTTCTATATTTAGCTTCCTGAGCACAACCAAAGCATCCTCTACAGAGGCAACACCATGTATTAATACATTCCCACCAACAGTGAAGGAGTGTCTATATTTCTCCACATCCTCTCCAGCACCCACAGTTTTCTGTTGTCTTTTTAAATTGCCATTCTGTGAGGCATGAAACAGTATCTTGTAGTTTTGATTGGCATTTCACTAATAGCTAGAAATGCCGAGCATCTTTTCATTTTGGCCATTTGTATTTCCTCTTTGAAAACAAGTCTATTCAAGTCTTTTGCCCATTTTTAATTAGATTGTTTGTCTTTCTGTCATTGAGTTATGTGATCTCTTTTTGTAACATGTAAATAAAACCCTTCTTGGATATGTGGTTACTAAAGATTTTCTCTCATTGAATAGTCTGCATTTTCACCTTCTTAAAATATTTTTCAAACACGAAAATGTTTAATTTTCAGGAAGTCGTAAGTCCTATTTATCTATTTTTTCTTTCATTGCTTGTGTTTTGGGTGTAAGGGCCAAGAAACCACCATCTACCTCAAGATTTTAAAGTTTCTTCCCTACATTTTCTTCCAGGAGTTTTATGGTTCTAGATTTTCACTTTTAGGTTCTTGACCTATTTTGAGTTCATTTAGGTTTGTGAGATAGGAATCCTTTTCTTTCTTTGAAATATGGGTATCCAGTTTTCCCAGCACCATTTGTTGAATAGGCTGTTCTAACTCAGCTGGGTTGGATTCACAGCCCTGTCAAAAATCACATGGCCATAGATGTGAGGGTCTATTTTGAACTATTGATTCAATCCCATCAATCTATCTTTACACCAATACATGCTGTTTATTGCCACTTTAGGTAAATAATCTGTTTTAAAGCCAGAAAATGAGAATCCTTCAACTTCATTCTTCTTTTTAAAGATAGTTTTGGCTATTCAGGGGCCTATGTGCTTCAAGATAACTTGATAATTGGCTTTTCCAATTTTACAAAGAAGGCTGTTAGAATTTGTATAGGGATTGCATTGAATTTACAGATCATTTTGGGTAAAATTGACATCTTAATGATATTTATTCTTCCAATTCATGAACACAGAATGCCCTTCAATTTACTGAGGTATTCCTAGGTTTCTTTTAACAATGTTTTGTAGTTCTCTGGATACAGATCCTTTATGTCCTTGGTTGTTTCTTCCTAAATATTTGATTATTTAAGTCAATATTGAAAACAGAATTTTTTTCCTAACTTTCTCCTCAGTGTCCTCATTATTAGTGTATAGAAACTCTATTAAATTTTTGCATATTAATCTTGTATTATGCCACTTTGCTGAAGTTGTTTTGCTGTAGATTTTTTAGGATTTTCTAAGATAGGATCATATTATCAGGTGTGATTGTTAGGCTAATGTGTCAACTCGGCCAGGTAATTATGTCCAGGTGTTTGGTCAAGCAATCACTGGGCTAATTGTAATACAAGAACATTTATGGACTTTGGTCACCAGTGAGTTTACTTCATGGATGCCTGATTACATCTGCATCAATCAGGGAGATGGTTGTCAGCAATGGGTGACACTTTTATCCACTCAGCTGAATGCCTTAAAAAGGTAAGTGATTTCAACATTCAGAATTTCCCAGCTCATCTTTGGACAGCCAATGTCTCCTTGAAACTCATTAAGGACCATTATTGGACTTTCATCAGAGTCCCTGGTTTGCAGCCTACCTGCAGAACCTGGACTTGTGCATCCCCATGCTCATGTGAGAGACTCTTATAGAATCTTATATAATTGACAGATATCTCCTGTTGATTCTGTTTCCCTAGGGAACCCTGACTAATACATCAGGGAATAGTGAAAGTTTTACTTCTTCCTTTCCTATTTGGGTGCCTTTTATATCATTTACTTGTCTAATTGCTCTAGCTAGAACATCTAACACAATATTGAATAACAGCAGAAATAGTGGACATCCTTGTTTTTTCCCCCAATCTCATTGGGAAAAATGGTCTTTGACCATTCAGTACAATGTTAGTCATGGGTTTTTCATGTGTGACTTTTATCATATTGAGAAAGTTTTCTTCTAATGCTATGTTTCAGAGAGTTTTTATCAAGAAGGGATGTTATATTTTGGCAGATGCCTTTTCTGTATCATTTGAGACAAGTGATTTTTTTCCTTCAATTTATTAATGTGGTATATTACACTCAATTTATTAATGTGGTATATTACACTGATGGATTTTCTTACGTTGAGCCATACTTGCATACCTGTTATAAAACCCATATGATCAGGGAGTGGATGTTGCTCAAGCGTTTGAGTACCTTCTTCCCACATGAGTAGTCCTGTGTTCAGTTGCTGGTGCCTCCAAAAAACAAAAATAAACAATAACCAAGCAAATGAATAAACTAACTCAGGGGAGCCAATATGGCTCAGTGCTTGAACACCAGATTCCTACATACAAGTTCCTGGTTTCAATCCCTGGCACCAGTACCTCAAAACAAAAAATGTATAATGATGTATAATTTCAGTGTGATTTTGAATTTGGTTAGGAATTATTTTCTTGAAGACTTTTGTATCTATATTCATTAGAGATATTGGTTTATAATTTTCTTTTTTCATAATATTTCTATTTCGCTTTAGTATTAAGGTGATCTTGCCTCAGAGAATAAATTTTATAGCATTCCTTCCTTTACAATTTTTTGGAAGAGGTTGAACAAGATTGGTATTAGGTTATTGTAGCTCTTTGGCAGTTTGATGTAATTATGGATTCCAAAAAATATATATTGGATTATGCTTGTAAACTGGTCTGTTAATCTGGCATGATTAAGTTATGATTTGGGCATTGACTGGGCAATGTCAATAGGGCATTGAGCCCCACCCCTTGGTGGGTGGGGTCTCCAAGATAAAAGACACAACAAAGAACAGTGTTGGAGAAGTTTTGATGTTGGAATCTTGAGCTGGAGCCCCAGGAAGTAAGAGACCTTGGTCATGAGGAAGGAGAGAAGGCCCCGGGATAGAATGAACCATTCACCTGAGAGTTGCCAGCTGGCCTTGTGGAGAGAAGCAAAGCCTAGAGAGCCTCATAGTCTACAGCTGACCTTGTGGAGTAAACAGAGGAGTTGAGCCCAGAAAGAAATGGAGCCCCAGGAAGAGAGGAACCCAAGTAGCCTGAACCCTGGCAAACTTCAGCAGCTGTCGTGCTCCAACACATGGCAATGGACTTTGGTGAGGGAAGAAACTTATGCTTTATGGCCTGGTAACTGTGGACTTCTACCCGAAATAAATACCCTTTATAAAGTCCAACTCATTTTCTGGTATTTTGCAATGGCACCCCTTTGGCTGACAAATACAGTTATCTTTGAATGATTGGTAGAATTCACTGCAAAGCCATCAAGTCTTGGGACTTTCATTTTGGGGAGCTTTCTGATGACTGTTTCATTTTTTAAAATTGTGGTTTGGCTCATTGAGGTCTTTGATTTCTTCTAGGGTTAGTGTGTGTTGTTTATGGGTTTCTACAATTCATCCATTTTATGGATACTGTCAAGTTTGTTGGCATACAGTTGTTAATAGTATCTTCTTTTGATGATTTAATTTCTGCTGGGTCAGTGTTACTGCCCCCCATCTCATTTCTAATTTTATTTGCATCTTCTCTCTCTTTTTTTGTTGTTTAAACTAGCTAAGGATTTTTCAATTTTGTTAATCTCAAAGATCCAACTTTGGTTCTGTTGATTTTTCTCTTTTGTCTATTTTTATTATGCATTTTAATTTTTCCTGCTGTAATCTTTATTATTTCTTCTGCTTGGTTTTGGGATGGCTTGCAGCTCTTTTTCTAGTTCCTCCAGATGTGCAGTTATATCTTTGATTTTAGTGCTTCTTCTTTTTCTAAAGTATGCACTGAAAACCTTCATTCTTAGCACTGCCATGATTTTTTTAGTAGGTACAGGGGATTGAACCAAAGATCACATACATTGGGAGCAGATGCTTAACCACTTGAGCTACATCTGCTTCATGGCGATAAACCTTTATATATTGTGTCTTTGTTTTCATTTATCTTGAGATATTTTCTGATTTTGCTTGCAATTTCTTCTTTGAATCACTGATTATTTAAGAATGTATTGTTTAATCTACATATATTTATGAATTTTCCCATTTTGTACCTGTTATTAATTTCCAACTTAATACCATTATGATCAGAGTGCTTTCTCTAATTTCAAACTTTTGAAATTTATTGAGATCTGACTTATGTCTCCACAAAATTTTTACCCTGGAAAACAATCAATGAGAACTTGAGAAGAATGTATATCATGTTGTTTTGTGTGTAATGTTCTATAAATATATGTTCATTCAACTTCAGTTGTCATATTATCCAAGCTCTCTGTTTCCTTATTTATCCTTTGTCTAGAAGTTCTATCCAATGCTGAAAGTGGTGTGTTTAAGTCTCCAAATTTATTGTAGAGATATCAATTTCACCCTTCAGTTTTTCCAGTGTTTGTCTCTTGTATTTTGGGGCACCTAAGTTAGGTGCATAAATAGTTATTGTTTTATTTCATCTTGGTGAATTGTCCCATTTATTAATATAGAGTGACCTTCTTTATCCAGTATAACACTTTTGCATGTAAAATCTATTCTATATTGTCTGATATTAGTATCACTACTTCAGGTATTTTTTTTTATTACTATTCGCATGGAATAGCTTTTTCAAACCTTTCCCTTCCAGCCTGATTGTTTCCTTCCATCTAAAGTGAGTCTCTGATTGTAGACTACAATGCAAACTGTGGTCCATGCTCAGTAGTAAAGCCCGAAGATGCATTTATCAATTGCAAAGAATGTGCCACACTAATGAAGGATGTTTATTTGGGAGGGTGTGGGAGGTATGGAGAGTGGGGCATATGAGAATCCCTGTATTTTTTGTGTAACGGTTATGTAATCTCAATATCTTTTTTTTTTTTATTGTTTTAAAAAATGAGTCTCAGACATCTGGGAAAATGACATCAATGTAGGTAGGCAGAGTCTGACTTTCTCACAGAAAGGAGCAGAGAAAGGGTGGGAACCTCTCCAAGGGAGTTGCTTTTGATGTATATAGAACTGGAAGGTACTTTGTGTCATCTGGGATGGAACAAGAAAGATAAAGAAGCCCAAGGAAAACCATAAGTTGCTCATCCCTGTGACTGGAAACAGCACCTATGCCCCTCCCTCAGGGCAAATGGCCTTGGTGGAGCCCTTTGCTCACTACTGCCATCAGAGTGGGAGAGAAAATTTCCTGGGAGGAAGAGGGGCCTGAGAGTGGTTTCTGTGCAGTGAGTTTAGCCAGCTGAGCCCCCTTTGAGTCCTGAAAGGGAATCCAACATGAAATGGAGGGGAGGTGTATCTGCTCACGCAGGCTGTCACTCCCAGCCACCTGGGGAAAGAGAAGAACTAGATTAGAGAGAGGGCAGAGATAGGCACCTAATCAGTAGGTCTCTTATCAAACTGTTAGAAGTCTATCCTGTCTCAGGAATAGAGCCAGATATGCTTTTGAAGCCTAGTTAACCTGTGGAGTGAGTTTAGTTCAGTGGAGGAATTCTTTCCTTAGATGAAGTCATTGGTTTGATTCCCAGGTCTACTTAGAGAAGTGATCCAGAGAGTTATTCACTGGGTTATCAGGTAACAAGCTGATACCTTATAACAGGAAACATATAAACATTTTTATTTTGTTTTGTTTTAGATTTTCTTGGATCTGTTATTTTTTGTTTTTAAAAAGGTTCCTTTTATTCTTCCCCTTATTTTACTTGCTAAAACCTAATATATCACCGGGCAGGCTGCAGGGTGATTGATAAACACAGACAGCCTGAGAAACTCCTTAGGGGACTAAGAGGAAAGGCTGGTTTTCCTGAGTTGTTGTTGTTTGTGTGAGTGTCCTGTTTGTTGTGTTTCCCCTTTCTTTGTCTCCTTTTTCTTCTTTTACCTATTTAGTCTATCTACTTTATTTCTTCTCTTTCCTCCATTTTTTTATCTTCTGTTTTTTGTTGTTCTTTCATTTCACCTCTTTTTGTTTGGCCTTCAATTATTTATTTCTCTCTTTTTTTCTATCTTTTTTATTGTCCTCTCTTCTCATCATTCAAGCCTTTTAATTCATTCAGTATATTTTTTTCTATTTTGTTTCTTGTTTCATTTTTTTCTATACCACTCTTTTATTCTTATTCCTTTGTACTTATGACTTTTTACTCATGTTAATTATTAATTTTCTTAAGCTTATATGGTTCTTCTTCTACCTTTCTTTTTATTCCTTTTTTTTTCTTCTTCTTTATCTCTTCTGCTTTCTCTGGTACTAATATTTATTTTTCAAGGGAATGCAGCAATACCAAGGAAGTAGAACAAGAGGAACCAAGAGTCAAAGAGAAACCTTACCCCCCCACACACACACACACAAAAAGAAACCTTAGAGTAGAAAGAGAAGCTAACCAACCAAACAAGCCCATCAAGATAAACAGATGCCTAGACACAAACAAAAAATTACAAGCCATACTAAGAAATAGAAAGTCATGGGTTGGTCTAATGACAAAACTAAAAAACAGGAGGAGATGCAGAATGTGGAACAACTAATCAGAGATGTCCAAACAAGTATCATGAATCAACTTAATGAAGTGAAGGAATGGATTGAGAATATCAGAAGACACTGGAGAACATACTGAATAAATTGTAAACACATAAAAACATAACAGATCTGGTGTTGAATGGCACAATGTAAGAAATAAAAATAAAAAAAAAAAAACCACTGGATGCACATAATAAGAGATTTGAATAGGCAGAGGAAAGAATCAGTGATGTGGAATACAGTACATCTGAAATCAGACATATAGTGGAACAGATAGATTAAAAGATAGAAAAAAATTGAGCAGGAACTTAGGGATGTGAATGACAACAACATGAAATTCACAAATATGCGTTATAGGCATCCCAGAAGGAGAATAGAAGGGAAACGGGAAGAAAGAGTGTTGGAGGAAAAATAATGGCTGAAAATTTCCCAACTCTTCTAAGCGGCATGGCTGTACATGTTCAGGAAGTGCAGTGCACACCAAACAGTATAAATCCTAAAAGGCCTATCCCATGTCATAAACTTATGAAATTGCCCAATGCTCAAAACAAAGAGAGAATACTGAAAGCAGCAAGAGAAAAGAAATCCATCACACAAAAGGTAAGCTCAATAAGATTAAGAGCTGCTTTCTCATCTGGAACCTTGGCACAAGAAGACAGTGGTATGGCATAGTTAAGGTGCTAAAAGAAAAAAAGAAAAAAACTGTCAGCAAATAATTCTGTATCCAGCAAAGCTGGCATTCAAAAATGAGAGAGAGTTCAAAATATTCATGGGTAAACAGAAATTAAGAGATTTGCCAATAAGAAACCTGCCCTTCATGAACTACTAAAGGGAGTTCTGCAGGTTGAAAGGAGAGAGAAAAAAAAAAAGGAGAGAGAGTGTTGTAGGAGAGTGTAAGAAAGAAAATTATTGGTAAGAATAACTAAAAAGATAACAAGAGAAATAAAAAAAAAAGTATGGCATACATAAACCTAAAGAAAATATTGCTAATGTAAGTAATAACATTGAACATTGATGGTTTATACTCTCAAATCATGAGATACAGAATGGTAGAATTGATAATAAAATATGACCCATCTATATGCTGTCTACAAGAAACTCACCATAGACCCAGGGGCACAAGGAAACTGAATGTGAATGGTTGGAAAACAATTTTACGTGCAAACAATAACCAAAAAAGTGTGGGAATAAATGCACTAATATTGGACAAAATAGACTTTAAATGAAAAACTATTATAAAAGACAAAGAAGGACACTATATATTAATAAAAGGTGTGATCTATCAAGAAGAAAGAACAATCATAAACACTTATGCACCTAGCCACAGTGCCTCAAAATACATGAGGGAAATATTGGAAAAACTAAGTGGAGAAAAGGATGCCACTACAATTATACTGGGGGACTTTAATATACCATTATCACCATAGACATAACAACTTGACTGAGCATCAATAAAGAAACAGAGATCTTTAATAATACATTAGAGGATTTGGACCTAATAGACATATAGAGAACATTACACCCAAATATATCAGGATATACATTCTTCTTGAGTGCACAGGGATCATTCTCTAGGATAAATCATATGCTAGGCCACAGAAAAACTCTCATTGAATTCAGGAAGATTTAAATTATAAAATTATTTTCTCTGACCACAATGGAATGAAGCTGGGTCAGAGAAGCAGATTAAGCACAAAGATATGGCAGTTAACACTCTTAGAAAATCAGTGGGTCAAGGAGGAAATTGCAGAAGAAATCAGTAACTACCATGAAATGAATGAAAATAACAACACAACATGTCAAAACCTATGGGATGAAACAAAAGCAGTGCTGAGAGGGAAATTCATAGCCATAAATGTCTATATTAAAAAAGAAGAAAGAGCTAAAATTACATTAATCCCAAAGCAATAGAAAGAAGAAATTAACAAAGATTAGAGTAGAGCTAAAGGAAATTGAAAATAAGAATGCACTAGAAAACATAACCAAAACCAAAAGTTGGTTCTTTGCAAAAATTAATAAAATTGACAAAACCTTAACTAGACTAACAAAGAAAAAAGAGAGAAAAGATGCAAATATGTAAAATAAGAAATGAGGAAGGGGATATCATGAATGACCCCACAGAAATAAAGAGTATCATAAAAAGATTCTTTGAAAAATTGGATTGCAACAAGATGTATAATTTAGGGGATATGGACAAATTCCTAGAAACACACAAGCACCTGATATTGATGAAAGAAGAAATTAATGAATTCAACAGATCAATCACAATTAGTGAGCTTTATTAGTCATCAAAAACCTCCCAAGAAGAGCCCAGGACCAGATGGCTTCACAGGTGAACTCTACCAAACATTCTGAAAGAACAAACAGCAATCCTGCTTAAACTCTTCCAAAAAAATAGAAGTGGAGGGAACATTGCTTAACTCATTGTATGATGCCAACATCACCCTAATACCAAAGACAAAAATGACACCACAAGAAAGGAAAACTATAGACCAATCTCCCTAATGAGCCTAGATGCTAAAATCCTCAACAAAAGACTTGCTAATCTTATTCAACAACACATCAAGTGAATTATACACCATGACCAATTGGGTTTCATCCCTTGTATGCAAGGATGGTTCAACATAAGAAAATAAAAGAAGTTGGAGGAATCAAAGTACCTGACTTTAAAATATGCAACAAAGCTACAGTGGTCAAACTGCATGGTATTGGCACAAGGGTAGACATACTGACCAATGGAACTAAATTGAGAGTTTTCACATAGATCATCACATATAGTCAACTGATATTCAACAAGGCAACCAAAACTTATCAACTGGGAGAGAATGACCTCTTCAACAAATGGTCCTGGAAGAACTGGATATCTGTGTACAAAAAAATGAGAGAGAAGCACCATCCTCTCACATTATACAAAAAGTAAGTCAAGATGGATCAAAGATCTAAATATAAGAGCCAAGACCATAAATATCATGTAAAATAATGTAGGGAAGAATCTATAAGATTAGGAGATGATTTCATGAACTTTACACACAAAGCATAAGCAAAGAAAGAAAAAATAGATAAATGGGACCACCTTAAGAGTAAAAATTTTGCTCCTCAAAGGACTTTATCAAGAAAGTGAAAAGCCAGCCAACTGAATGGGAGAAAATACTTGGCAACCATCTATCCAATATGGGCCTTGTATTCAGCATATATGAAGAAATCCTACATCTCAAAAATAAAAAGACAACCCATTAATAAATGGGCAACTGATTTGAATAGACACTTCTGTTGGAGAAGATGCTGAGAGCCAGAGCATAAAGGGTTAAGCATTTATAAAGCATGCTTGCTGGCAGAGAAACATTAGTAAATGTCTCCAAAAACACTGCATACTGCAGATATCAGTGGGAGGAGGCAGAGCGGAATGAACTCACCACACAGATGTTATTGTCTGAGTTCCCAAGAAACATTGTCTGGGAACTCAGAAACAGGAAGCACTCTCACGCACCAAGATGAGAAACTAGTGAAGGACTCCCTACTTTTGTTATCAGATTTGTAGTACAAAAAGCAGCTTCTTGGTAGACTGCCAGAGAAGGAAGTGTTCTTCCTGAGGCAAGAACAAAACAGATTGTGGGCAAGGTTAGGCTATCCTGAGAATAATATGCACTGTTGTAAGCTGAATAAAAGAGAGGGTCACAATAACCTCAGGGCTGTTTTGCCTGACCAAGCTGCAGCCCTCTACTTCATATGCATCAACTTGTCTGACTCTTCCTTTGCACCTCACACTGACAACAGCACACTTCTCCAAAGAAGAAATACAAATGGCTAATTAGCACATGAAAATATGCCCAACATCATAGCTATTAGGGAAATGCAAATCAAAACTACACTGAGATATCATCTTACACCCATTAGACTGTTGGCTATTAAAAAATCATGGGGCAACAAGTGTTAGCAAGAATGTGGAGGAATGGGAACCCTCATCCACTGCTGGTGGGAACATAGAATGGTGCAGCCATTGTGGAGAACAGTTTGGTGGTTCCTCAGGAAGCTAACTATAAAACTGCCATATGATCCAGCATTCCTATTTCTAGGAATATATCCAGAAGAATTAAAAGCAGGGACATGAACAGATACATGCAAACCAATGTTCACAGTGACATTATTCACTGTTGCCAAAAATTTGAAACAACCCAAATGTCCATCAACAGATGAATGGATAAAAAATATGTGGTACATGCATGCAATGGAATATTACTCAGCTGTAAGAAGGAATGCAGTATTAACACACAGGATAACGTGAATGAATCTTGAAGACCTTAGGTTGAGTGAAGCAAGCCAGGCACTGAAGGACAAATATTACATGACCTCACTGATATGAATTAAGCAAATTGAGCAGACTCTGGAAGATAGTTTTACAGGGGACAGAAAATGAGTAAATGGTTGTGAGCCAATGCCCATATGGGCAAAATCTAAAAGCAGAAGAGTGTAGTTGTGCAATAGATGGGCATGACAGTAGTGCAGTGATGCTATTGGGCTGGATGGAGCTGGTCTTTGAAGGTAGGATGGGGTGTAATTTGGACTGTCCATGGAACTGGTGGGAAGAGTTGGGGAAGGGAGTAGGTGAACTCTGGGGATTTTCAGATATATGGGTGAAACTACAACTTTGGGAATGTTCTTTTGGCAAATATGGCAGGGGATGATCACTGGTTTTGGGTGTTGGATGCAGGGGGTATGCAGGACATGGCACACCTGGGGTAAGCTTCTAGGGAGTATGTGAGTGTTCATCTTATCAGTGTGTTGTATCACTGGGTGGATACCTACACAATGAATGGAATATTGTTGGACTCCCATCCTGGTGAGTCATGATAATTTCTCAGTACAAGGGGAAAAAGTCTCTTGAGAGCATAAGTTGTGCCCCAAGAGAGGAGGACAGACTAGTATATCAAGCCCTCAATGTAGTTGCAAGTAACTATGGATCTTGTTCTTCAAGGGGTGAAGCTTAGTAGTTGCTGTGGGTCCTGAGGGGAGAGGGAGGGAGGAATAGATAAGAAGGAAAATGGAGTGTTTTGAGGGAATTGGAATTGTTCTACATTATCTTATAATGATTGATGCAGGACATGTTAAATTTCATTAAAATTTATATTAAGTGTATGGACCAAAATGTAAGCCATAATGCAAATCATTGAGCATGCTTAGTAACAGTGCTTCAATATTTGTACATCAATTTTTGTGTGTGTGATTAAAATGAGTTTATTAGCTTTTATATACAGTAACAGGTTTAAAAAATTTTTTAAATCCATGGAACTACACTATACAAAGAGTGAACCCTAAGTTAAACCATGGAATATAGTTAATAGCACAATTATAAAAATGTGTTATCATCAGTAATAGCAAATGTTCCACACCAATGCAAGATGTTAATATTAGGATGGTCTATGGGAATGCTGTATTTTATGCATCATTGTTCTGTAAACCCACAACTTCTCTAATAAAGAAGAAGAAAAAAAGAATCAGCAGAGGCATTCTCTGAGCAGGAGAGAGGAAAGCCATGAGGGAAGAGAGAGGAGTCAGGTGCAGAACGTGCCCAGAATAAGAAAGTTCACATAAACATTAAAAGAAGGAAGTCTTGCAAGCCAGATAAGAATTTTTGTCTTCTGACTTTATAAATGCATTTCAAAATGGCTGGAGGAGCTTGCCTCTAGCTCTCCTTCCAGCCCACGGGAATTGTTTTATCCCTATGACAAACCTATGGTGAACGAAGATAAAATTTAGTCAACTCTTCAACAAGGAAGGTCTGGGTCCATGTCTGCAAGAAAGAGGAAATGAAGCAATTTAAACTGAAGAGTATTTGAAATTCTCACAAATATTTTTGTTGAGACACAAGGTCAGGAGTTTATGAACTTAACATTATGGAAGTGCACTTGGTTCCAAATTTGAAAAATATGCAGCATATAATAGAATGTCTAGAGGCAAGAGGATGGACTCTTAGGAGTGGAGCAGTGAGAAATCATAGATTTGGATATTTTGTCCTTACTCTTCCTTCACCAATCACAACTATGCTTCTTGCAGTTTATCTTTGGCCAAGCACCTCTTTCATTTCTTTTTGGTACTAACAGATTTATTGAAATTCTTAAAACAATTTTTTTAAAATTAATTAATTATTTTTTTTCTATTTTAAAAGATGCTTAGATTACATAAATGTTACACAAAAATTACAAGGATTCCGACGTTCCCCACCTTCCACACCTCACATAACATCACACATAAATATCTTTCATTAGTGTGGCACATCACCTGCAATGGATATACACATCTTGGGGCTATGCCATTAAGCATGGACCATAGTTCACATTGAAGACCACACTCTCTTCTACACAGTTCTACATGTTATATGCTGATGTAAAATGGCTTATATCTGTCATTGTAATGTCACTAGGGATAATTCCCAAGTCCTGAAAAATCCCTTGTATTACAACTGCTTTTCCCTTCACTGCCCCAAAGGCATCCAGTGGCCACTGGTTCATTCTTACTGTTGTAATTTCTTCCATTGCTTGAATCACAATATGCCTACAACAGTATACCAGTGAGTCCACTCTAGGCATAGCTCTTCCCCCAACCCTGAGGAGAGTGGGATGGTGATGTCCACTCCACCTCCAAGTGTGAGGGGGCTCATATCCCATGGATATGATGGATGGGATTGTCCTTCCTGCAGCTGCAGGCTCTCTATTCCCTGGTATGGCCATTGTCCATCATAATCTCCTCACCAGGTGAGTTGGGTGATTCCATTGAGCTGTAGATTAGGAGTTGCAGCTCTACTGAGGTTTCAGGCACAGCTCACACATTGGCAGGCCAGAGGCTCCAGGCTCTAGAAGTACACCTACAAACTCCAGCATCCCCTATAGGTTTGAATAGAAGGGACTGATGGACCATGTGCAGGGAGGACTTATTTGAGTCCAACTCTGTCACTCTCAGGAGCACAGATTCCAAAGTATAACCCACAAATAAGGCATCAATCTCTGGAGCTATGCCCCCTTATATAGGACCTGGGTGTCTCCAGAGCCCTCAGGAGCCCCTCTGTGTGGGGAGATATCCAACTTGGTGTTCTATGAGATCCTACTGCGGTGTGCATCAGCGTTACCTCTGGGATGACCTCCTGACTCTCTTTGAAGTCTCTTAGCCACATGAACTCATTTGTCTTTACCTTTTCCCCCTTTTATTCAAGGACTTTTCCAGTGGTATTACCAGTTAGCACTTGATGTTAATCCCTCATGGCCAATGAGGCTCATCCCTGGGAGTCATGTCCCACACTGGGGGGAACGTAATGCATTCCTATGCTGAGTTTGGCTTAGAGAGAGGCCACATTTGAACAACAAGGAGGCTCTCAGGTGGCAACCCTTAGGCACCCCATAACAGTAGGCCAAGTTTCAATTACAAGAACAAAGACTGGTAAGGCTAGTCATCTGTAACAAGAACCCATTAGTGGACCATCCTCCTTTGCCAGACACTGCTCCTGCACTCAGAGGACTGTTGCTGCTCCCTTGGAGAATGTGACAGAGCTCTCCAGGCTGGGAATTCAGTATTCCCTCATTTATTGAGTAATTGTCCACCCACTGTGACCATGCCCCACCCCTCGATGATTTGAACAATTTTATATATCTTTCGTGTATATTCAAATGAACTTCCTCCCATGAATCCTCCATCCCAGATGCCCCCCAACAATGATCCTCTGCAGCTCCCATTGTAACCCTTCTGTTATCTAAACATTCCTTGAAAATGTAGCCCATATAATGGCCAAATATAATTAATAGGAAAATGAAATAATAATGATAAGCTTAAATGTAAGAGATAAAATGAATGGAAACTCAGAAAAAAAAAACATTAAAAATAAAATATAATTAAAGGATTGGGACATTCAAAAACTGGGAAAAAACAAAATTATTAAAAAATTGTTATTTATTTTTTGTCTTTTATCACTGCATTATTGGGTGTCCAGTCTGTACCATGCAATCCTTCCCCCTCTCACACTCCAGTGTCTCCCAAATTTTCATTTAATTTTCAAAGAATTTTTAGGTCACAGCAAAGACACACAGAATACTAGAGACTTTCATATACCCAACCTCATCCCCCTTTACTCACCCCATATTAAATCTTTTTAAAGTAGATGGTAGCAATATTGTAACTGTTATACAGATAGTGAAACATAGCTACTAAACATTGTCAATGGTTTACAGTATAGTTTACAATTTAGATGGTACAGTTTAATAATTCTTGATGATATTTACCATGTCCTATGTCCATTACTGTAAGGTAATGAAAAATATTTCCCCTGACCACTAAATACCCAATTTTATCTTTTCTGTTCCTTCCTCCCCATCCCACTGAGGCTTTGGGGATCCAAATAAGGTGGCTTTGGGGAGCAGATAAGCTGGCTTGAAGCAGCACCAGTCTGAAGTGAGAGGTGAATCTACGGGTGAAGCTGATTTACCCAAAAGCACAGGTGATACTGAGGCCTGGGTCCAGAGGGGGCGGAGTCAGCCAATTTGATAGTTCTGCATTGACAAGCATCAGAGCTTCAGTTCCCCTGGGGAGGCCAGGAAGTGGGAAATGCTTGATTCATTTTCATGAGCCTAGTTAGGGTCCCCTTGGTGAAGGGGTGGTCTAGAAGAGGACTTCTTTTGGGTCTTTTATTTAATGGGAAAAAAAAAAAAAGACTCACTTTAAAAAATAAAAAAGAATTTTTCTTTTTAAATTTAGTTTAATAGATAAAATCTGCCTCAAAACCTGCAGATAGAACCTTGCAGGGCAATTGATTGATGAACATAAGTAGGCTGAGAGGTTCCACAAGGGCCCAAGGAGGAACACTGTTCCTCCTTAGCTTTGTTTGACTTCTTGCTTGTGTGGTTGGTTGGTTTTTCTTTCTTTCTTTGTTGTCTCTTGCTTTTCTTTCCTCTGCTCACCCCCTTCTTTTTTTCTTTGTTTATTTATTTTTTTTATTTTAAAATAGGTGCTGCTAGCGTCTCTCTTCTCTGCTGTGCTTCTTCTTCAGTGATTTCCCATTCTTTGTCTATATTGATTTTGTCTTCCAATGCTATCTCTTTTCCTTCCTTCATCTTTCTGCCTTCTTCTTTCTGTTGTGGTTCTTACATACCACATTTTATCATTAGCCCACAACTTCAAAAGTGTCAATTTCTATTTGATCTATTCTGTTTTCTTCATTTTTCATTAATATTAACTTTTTCCTTTCAACTCTTTCTTTACTCTTTCTCTCTCTCCTCATCATTCTAACCTTCTAAATCATTATATATATTTTCCTCTATTTGGTTTCCCAGTCCATTGTAGGTATTCCACTTTTTTTCTTATTACTCTATGCTGCCTACATGAGTTAAATATTCATTTTACTAAGTCCTGTATGGCCCCTATTCTAACTTTTTTCAATATTACTATTTTCCTTTGTCCTTTCTCACATCTTTTGATTCCTTTGGCCCTAATCTTTTGCCTTCAAGGGAACATAGAAAGAAGCAAGGAAATAAAATAAGAAGGAAAAAGTGTCAAAGAGAAAACTTAACACATACACAGAACCACTAGCTAAATAAAACTCTAGAGCAGAGAGAGAAGCTAATCAACTGAATAAACCCATCAAGGTAAAATGATGACGTGAGGGGAACAAAAAATTACAAACCACACTGAGAAACAGGAAGACATGGATGAGTCCAATGAACAAACTAAAAACCAGGAAGAGATGCAGAATATTGAACAACTAATCAAAGCTTTCCAAACAAATATCATGGGCCAACTTAATGAAGTGAAGGAAGAGATTAAGGATATTAGAAAGACACTGGGAGAACATACTGAAGAAATTGTAAACATACATAAAACGATAACGGATATGATAGTGATCAATGTCAAAATGCAAGAAATCAAAAAGGTGCTGGATTCACGAAACACCAGATTTGAACAGGCAAAAGAAAGAATTAGTGATGTGGAAGACAATACTTCTGAAATCAAACAGATAGTACAACAGATAGATCAAAAGATAGAAGAAATCCAGCAGGGACTAAGGAATTTAACCAAACACACAAAATGCACAAAAATACACATTATAGGCATCCCAGAAGGAGAAGAGAAGGAAAAGGGAACAGAAGGAGTGTTGAAGGAAATAATGTCTGAAAACTTCCCAACCCAATGGAAAGAGATGAATGTACAAGTCCAGGAAGCACAGTGCACCCCAAACAGTATAAATCCCAACAGGCCAACTCCCAGAAATATACTTGTCAAAATGTCCAATGCTCAAGACAAAGAGAAAATACTGAAGGCATCAAGAAAAAAAGAGAACTATCACATACAAGGGAAGCACAATAAGATTAAGTGTTGATTTCTCATCTGAAATCATGGAGGCAAGAAGACAGTGGTATGACATAGTCAAAGTACTAAAAGAAAAAATTTCCAGCCACGAATTCTCTATCCAGCAAAACTGGCATTCAAAAATGATGGAGAGTTCAAAATATTCACAGATAAAGAGAAATTAAGAGAGTATGTGACTAAGAAACCAGCACTTCAAGAAATACTAAAGGAAGTTCTACAAGTTGAAAAAACAAGGGAAAGAGATTTGCAGGAGAGTTTAAATACAACTAATAAGACAAAAACAGAAACAAAAATAATATATGACATACATTAACCCAAAGAAAATATGGCTGAAGTAAGAAATTCATTGTGAGTAATAACACTGAGTGTTAATGGATTAAATTCACCACTCAAAAGACACAGATTGGCAGAATGGATAAGGAAATATGATCCATCTATATGCTGCCTACAAGAAACCCACCTTCAACCCAGGGATACAAGAAGGCTGAAAGTGAATGGCTGGAAAACAATTTTACAAGCAAACAATACCAAAAAAGGACAGGACTAGCTATCCTAATATTAGACAAAATAGACTTTAAGTGCAAAACTGTTGTAAGAGACAAAGATGGGCACTACATATTAGTAAAAGGGGTAATCTCTCAAGAAGAGAGAACAACCATAAATATTTATGCACCTAATCAGGGTGCCTCAAAATACATGAGACAAACTCTGGAAAAAATTACAATTATAGTGGGGGACTTTAATACATCATTATCATCATTAGACAGAACATCTAGACAGAGAATCAGTAAAGAAACAAAGACTCTGAACAATACATTAGAGGACCTGGACCTAGTAGACATGTTCAGAACACTACCCCCAAATACAGCAGGATTTACATTCTTCTCGAGTGTACATGGATCATACTATCATACTCCAAGACAGACCAAATGCTAGGCCACAGAACAACTCTCAATAAATTCAGAAAGATTGATATTATACAAAGTAATTTCTCTGACCACAATGGAATGAAATTGGAAATCATTAAGGGCCAGAGAAACAGATTAGGCACAAAGATATGGAAGTTAAGCAACACACTCTTAGACAAACAGTGGATCAAGGAGGAAATCTCAAAAGAAATCAGTAACTACCTTGAAAGAAATGAAAATGGCAACACAACATATCAAACCCTATCGTATGCAGCCAAAGCTGTCCTGAGACAGAAATCCATAGCCAGAAATACATATATTAAAAAAGAAGAAAGAGCTAAAATTGAAGACGTAACTGCACACTTAGAGGAATTGGAAAAACAGCAGCAAACTAAACCTAAAGGAAGTAGTAAGAAGGAAATAACAAAGATTAGAACAGAACTTAATGAAATACAGAATAAGAAATCACTAGAAACAATAAACAAAACCAAAAGCTGGTTCTTTGAGAAGATCTATAAAATTAACAAACCCTTAGCCAAACTAACAAAGAAAAAGAAAGAACAGATGCAAATACACAAAATAAGGAATGAGCAAGGGGATATCACTACTGACCCCATAGAAATAAAGACTATCATAAGAGGATATTTTGAAAAATTATATGCCAACAAGAATGATAATTTAGAGGAAATGGACAAATTTTTAGAAACTCACAAACAGCCTACATTGAGGAAAGAAGAAATTGATGAACTCAACAGTACAAATACAAGTAAAGAGATAGCCTCAGTCATCAAAAATCTCCCAACTAGGAGCCCAGGACCAGATGGCTTCACAGCTGAATTCTACCAAACATTCCAGAAAGAGCCAACACCAATCATGCTTAAGCGCTTCCAAAAAATAGATGTACATCAATTTTAACAAATGTACCATCGACATGTAAAATGTTATTTATAGGGGAAAGAGGAAAAGGCTGTTGGGTATATGTGAATCCCCTATATTCTGTACATGGCTTTTCTGTAACCTAAAGATTCTTTGAAGTTAAAATGAAAAAAATAAGTTACTGTGGGTATATATGGAAGAAAAAGCCATTGTACATACAACAGATCTAACAATGATAAAAGACAATGTTAAAAAAAATTTTTTTTAATTTTTTTTTCATATTTTTTAAATTTTTGTATTTTAATGTTAGTTTTTAAAACTAATTATTTCATTTTCTTATTTTATTTGGTTATTTTGTTGGCTTCATTTTTTAAGAAGTTCTGGATCACAAAAGTGTTGCAACTGTAGCAGGGGAAGATTATTGGTGTTGTGTGTCAATGATGGGGGATACATGAAAGGAGGTTTACCTAGGGCATATCTATAAGGCATGAATTTGTTCAAGGGTTCATGGGGCATTGTCATGGTGGGTGAAGATCCACACAATAACTGAAAGAAAATGGAATTCCCATCTGAGGTAGCTCTGCCATATTTTCTAATGGGACAGCAAGTATACCCCAAGTATGGGGGCAGTGACTAGTGAAAGAGGGTGGAACATTGTCAGGTCCTTGACATTGATGATTGTATGTATGAACCTTTTCTTTTGAAGTTGAAACTTAGGCTACTATTATATGTTGCCTAAGATTTACATCCTGAGCTCCTCCTTGTTGCTCAAATGAGGCCTCTCTCTAAGCCAAACTCAACATATAAATGCACTACCTTCCCCCCAGCATGGGACATGCCTCCTGAATTATGAGCCTCCCTGGCACCAAAGGATTACTTCCAAGTGACAAGTAGCAATGCAAATGGAATAATACCTCAACCAAAAGGGGGAATGAGTAATACAAATGAGTTTTTATGGCTAAGAGACTTCAAAAGGAGTTAGGAGCTCATTTCAGAGGTTACACTTATGCATGTCTCAGCACGATCTCATTGACTGCCACAGTAAAGTTTGCCTTAAATAGCAGGTCTTCTGGGGGCTCTGCAGATACCTAGACACTATAGACAGGGCAGACACCTCAGGCATTTTGCACCCTGCCAGTGGGCCCTACTCCAGAATTTATGTTCCTGAGTCTGACTGAGTTGGACTAAGTTGTGGTCTCCCTATGCATGCCTTTTATGACCCTTCTATTTGAACCTATAATTAGTACTAGAGTTGATAAGTTTATGTCCTAGAGATGTAAATCTTTGGGTTTTCCATGTGCCAGTTGGTCCCTGAATCTCAACAGAGTTGCAACACCTACTCTACAATTCATTGTACTCACCCAGGATAACTAACAAGGTGATGGTGTTGGACAAAAAAACATCCCAAGGAACAGAGAGTGCCTGCAAGTGCAAGCAAGATAATTGTCCCATGGAATCTAAGCCCCTTCTCTATTAGAGGTAGAGTGGGCATCTCCATCCTAGAATACTCAGGAATGGGGGATGAAAAATGGACTAGAGTAGACTTGCTGTTATTCTACTATACACTTATTGTGATTCTAGCAATGGTAGAAGTTTTATCAGTGATGTGAAGGAAGTGGCCACTGGCAGTTCTGAGATGAAGGAGCAGGAAATATAGGTGTAATATGGGGGCATTTTCCGGACATTGGAATTGTCCTGAATGATGTTGCAATGACAGATACAGGCCATTGTCTACATTGCCATAACTTACAAAGTTGTGTGGGAGAGAGTATAAACTATCATATAAGTATAATCCACATTTAGTGGCAATGCTCCAATATGTTTTCATCAATTGTAACAAATATACCACACTAACGAAGGATGTTGTGGTTTTAATTTGCATTGTCTTTATAACCAATGATGCCGAGCACATTTTCACATCCCTATTGACCATTCTTTGGTAAAATATCTGTTCAAATCCTTTGCTCATTTTTAAATTGGGTATTTTGTATTCTGATTTTTGAATTGTATCTACATATATATTGTGGATACAAGTCTTTTGGCATCTACATATATTGCAGGTATTTTCTTCAATTCTATAGTTTGTCTTTTGATTTCATTAATTTTGTCTTTTGAAGAGCAAAACATTTTAATTTTGATAAATTCAGTTTTATCAAGTTTTTCTTTTATGTTTTATGCTTTCTGTGTAATATCTAAGCAGATTTTCCTATCCAAAACTGCAAAAGATTTTATCATTTGTTTTCTTCAAGATATTTTCCACTTTTAACTTTTACATTTGGACCTCTACTGCATTTCAAGTTAATCTTTGTGTATAAGATGAAGTAAAGATCGATGTTAAATTTTCCACATGGATATATGTTTCAGCACCATTATCAAATAATGTTCCTTTCCCCAGTAAATTGTTTCATATCTTTGTTGAAAATCAATTTACATACAGGTGCAAGTCTATTTCTCAGCTATTGATGTATATGTCTGCTCCTTCACCAAAACTATATTGTCTTTTTATTAATTTAACTCTATAGTAAATCTTGTACTAAGATCATATATGTCCTCCAAATTTGTTCTTTTTAAAAATTGTTTTAAACATTCTAAGTCATTTATATTTCCACATAAATTTTAGACTAAGCTTAATCATCTTACCTATTTCTACCAAAAATCCTGCCAGAATTTACATTGAGATTACATGGCATCTATAGATCAACTTGGAAGAATTTATATCTTAAAAATATTGAGTCTTCCAATCCAAAAAATGATACAATTTCCTTTTTTCAGTCTTTGCTCTCAGCAAAATTCTGTGGGTATTTTTTGAAGATGGCTTGTATTTTTTAAAAAAATGTTTTACTATTTTATGTTTTTTTTGAATGCCAAATGAAAATTTTGTTCAAGAGAAAAAATATTCAGATAAACAAAAATTGAAACTATTTGCCATTTACAAGTTTATAGATCTTTTGTAAGAACACCCAAAGAATATACTTCAGGAAAAAGAAACAATATCTTAAGAGAAGGGTCTGAGATGAAATAAGAAATGATGAACAAAGAAAGTGTTAAATACAGAGGTAAATGCAAACAAATATTGAATGTTAAAAATCATAATAATATCTTAAAGAATTTAAAAATTATAAAGCTAAACTATACAACTGGCATGGGAAGTTTTTATGAGCCAATCATGGAGATGGAATGTACCAGTTCTGTCACCTAGTTGTAGCTAGTTATAGGGAAAACTTGAAAATGTAGTTTAAGACTGTACCCAAAAAGAATAGATAATGGATTTTCAATGAACAAGCAGCAGTCTCTGTCATAATATATAACCAAAGAGGAGGGTTATTGGTGTCCAGAACCTTGAAGAGATCCAGGAGAGAAAAAAGATGTTTATTAATATTAGCCTTTGATGAGTTAAATATGCAGCTTAAAATCTCTAGGGAGAAACAAAAAGCATAGAAGTAGATATGATTTACAAAGGAAAAAATAGAATGAAATAAAACACTTGAAGTAATTAAGAAAGAAGAAAAAAACAAGAGTGAGGCACATAGAGATCACAAAATGAAATGACAGAGAGAAATCCAAATATATTATTAATTACAAAAATTATTGTAATTAATTTAAATTTAAATGCTCTGATTTTAAAAAGAAGAAAATTGCAAACTGTATTTTATATCCAGCTATGTCTTGTTTATAGGCAATATGTCTAAAATATAAAAGAAGCATAAAAGAAAAAATAAAACACCAAATCTATATGCTAAGGAAATACCAAACAAAGGAAAGCTTGCCTAATTCCACTAACACCAAATGACTTGTTTATAAACTAGGAGCATTAATAGAAAAAGGTCAATTCAAAATGATAAAAAGTTCTATAAACATGGAAGAGTTAAAAATTCCAAAATTATATGCAACTATCAGCTCAATCAGTATAATGCAAAATTAATAGAAATACAAGGAGATAAAAAAAATCTACCATCATTGTGCAATGTTTCTAATACAGCTCTCCTTTAATCAATAAATGAATCAGGCAACTTGTAACAATGCAGCCCAAATAAAAGTGCAAAAGTGTTCCTAAAACTCATAGGAGAAAAGACACCCTCAAAAAATTCCAACCAAAAATACCCCGTCCAAAAATATCTGGAGAACTCTCCACCCTCATGGCTTTATCATCTCATTATTCTTCTTACCAAGAATCCCAACATTTTAATATGCCCAAACTTGCAAGGAAATACAATTGCACTGTTTGGGTTAGGGTAAGTACCACAAAGTACTGTAATAAAAAGTGTCATAAATCTGTTTGCAAAACAAAATATAAGTGCATTTTTTACTCACGTCACTCTCCTCTTGTGGAGTTCCTTCCACCTTGTGGCTCAATCATCCCCTAGCACCTTGCTAGCTCTTGCTGGATCTTCTGCATCCACCCAGATTTGGGGAAAGTGAAAGAGTGGAGAAGAGCAAGAGATTTTGATGAACCAGGCTTGGACATCACATACATAATTTCTGCAGCATTTTTTCATTGCAAAGGAGACTGAAAATGATCATCTGACACTGTGCCCAGGAGGTAGAGGAAAAGGTTTTAGGAAACAGCAGAGAGCACACCATATCCCACCATCCCATTCATCACAGAGAACCTGATTCTGTCCTACTCTTGAAAATGCTTCTAGTCTGTATTATCAGCTGTAAGATAAGATTGTATGATTCCTTTCTTAAGCTCTTAACTTCTTTTCACTCTATCTTTGATACTTTTTAGAACTCCTCCCTGAAGAAACTAAAATGAAATAGAAGGTCAATGAGGTAAAAACTTGCTTTTTTAAAAATTAAGACAGCATCAGCATATGTTAAAATCCTCCCTTTTTAGTGGATAGTTCTGCACATTTTAATAATCACATATAGTTGTGTAACCAGCACCACAACCAAGCTACAGAACAGTTGCATTTCTGAAAAAACTCTCCCCCATTGTAGTCAACACCTCCCCCACCCCCAGCAGCTGGCAACTGATCTATTTTCTGTCCCTTTAATTTTGTCTTTTCCAGAATGTCATATAAATTGAATTGCACTGTGTGTAGCCTTTTGATTCTGGCTTCATTCAGTCAGCTTAGTGCCCTTGAAGATCATCCACAACATTGTGTATCAGTAGTTTGCCCCCTCTCATTGCTGACTTATACTCCAGTACACATGGCACCAAAAGTCCAATCCATGAAAGGAAAAATCAACAAATTAGACCTCAAAAATGAAGAACTTCTTTTCTTTGAAAGACATTTTTGAGAGATTATAAAGACAAGTCACAGACTAGAAGAAAATATTTGTAAATAACATACCTGTTAAAAGATTGTGTCCAGAACATATAAAGAGCTCTTGAAATATAGTAATAGTTAAAAATTTAAAAGACCAAAAATCTGAACAGGCACTGAATCAAAGAAGATATATGGATAGCAGTAAGCACATCAAAGTATGCTTAACCTCATTGATCATCAGGGAAATGAAAAACAAAACCACAATGAGGTATCACTACGCACCTACTAGAGTGGCTTAAGTTTTGATAACAACTCAAAAGCATGGATTGCAAATAAACACTCATCCATTCCTGATGGGAATTCAAAATAGTGCATCCACTTTGGAAAATAATAGGTGATTTCTTTAAAGTTCAACACACTTAGCATACCATGCAGAAACCCTACTAATAGCTATTTACCCAATTGAAAACCTGTAGAGGACTGCTTCATAGCACCTTTAATCAACATGAACTAGAAACAACCCAAGTGCTCTTCTGCTGGGGACTGGACAAAGAAAAGCTAAAAATAAAATAGCTTTTTCAATGCTAAAGTAGGCAGTTTATGGACATTTAAGGAGAGCTCCACAGTTTGGTAATGAACAAATCTAATTTATCTCATATTAAGCTGTAATCTTGGTTCTACACTATTATTTTAAAAAGTTATATTTGTTGTTTTGTTTTCATCTTCTCATTCCAATGAAGTATAGTCCTATGCAAGTAAACTGGAAAGAGAAGACAGCTTGTGTCTGTCTGGTGCATATATGGAATTGAAGTATCTTTTAGAACAAAAAAGACTGAGAATAATACTCCAAATGAGACACTCATCAGGGCTCTGCCTTTCAGCTATGACCTGGATTAAATCAGTGCTGTGCATAGTGCTGTTTCCACAGCCCACAACTCCCATAGATCTCACTCAGCCCCCAGTCCCAGCCATTTCCCAAGCATTAGGCAAAAAGTGCATCCACCATACTTTTAGTAAAATAAAACCATGACAAGTTTAAAGACAATCATGTATGAGAATCACTTGGACTTGCAATATCCCTAGACATGAAGTCAGGGGAAGTTGGAGGATGATGGATTCCTCCAGGTTCTTGGCTATGCTACATAATGGAATTTAAGAACATGCCAGTTTAGTTAGGCTGGTAGTTTATTGAGAAAATAAGAAAGGAGTACAGAAATGAGAGAAAATAGCAGATTACACACCCTGAGATGTAGGTGCAGGCTCCTTCAGGCAGAAAGAGAGATTTGGCTTGTGGAAATACCTTTCAAGCTATTAATTAATGCTCTCCTTCCTAATGTTTGGGGAGGGACCCCAGCTGTTTCCTCTTCTGATTATACCACCCTTCAAATTCCCCAAGGGACCCAATGATGAGGCCCCTTGAGGGTATCTAGTGCTTTCCTTTGACCCCAAATGAATTCTCTTTCCAAATGGGGTTCTCATGACCAGGTTCTCACAGACTTCTTCTGGCAGACTTATTGGTCCCTCAGGGGGTCCTAGTGATTTTATTTCACAGCTCTTCTTGAATTTTCTGTTTCAATTTTTTCTAAAACTTTAAGTTTTCCCTGTTTAAGTTATCAAAAGAGGGGCAGGGACCACCAAAGTGGTATAGAATAGACCTAAGGTGACTGGAAAAGAAACAATGGTGACAAGGCTTGTCTTTCTTCACTTTCCTGGCTGGCCATCAGATGTTGCTCTTTGGTAAACCTTTCCAATGTGATGAATCTTCAATTTCCATTGACTTCTGAGATATAGATTCAAAACCAGCTTACATTTGTTAAACTCCCTGAACAGAAACATGGTCAGGCCTCTGAAACACCCTCCCTCTTCCCTGAAAGGACTATGTCCTTTCCCCTTTCTGTTGGCTGTTTAGCTGCATGTTTTATGCAGGTTGTTCACCTCAAGTGTGGGGGATTTGTGCCATTCCAAGGTGTGAGGTCAATAAATCACAGTTTTCCCTTTGACCCCTTAGTCTCTCCATTTCCAGTTCTCTTTGATGATGTGTGTGGCACTCTTCTGTTCTGCAAGTCCCCAAAGCAGCTCCCGGGATGACTTCTACACTTTCTGCCTATTTTGTACCTGCATCCTGTTTGAGCTAATCTGATGCCATCTTCCCAGAACTCACACCATTGATTCTTGCTGCTTGGGTTTTACTTTTCCCCAAAACTTTAACTTCTTTTAATTCTAGACCTTTGGGAACACTTACCTCACATACTAATTTTTACAAATCTTCCCATTGCTCTCTTTTTATATTTATTGGGGGCATGTCTCATCTTCGTGTTTATGAAGATTCTGCATACATGAACCCTTCAATAATATCATTTCCCATAATATCGCTTTTCTATTTTGCCTCCAACCCATTAGGACTGGGGAACATACTGAGACAGATGCTCTCTTGGGGCCCATAAGTGACATATTATAATGGAGTCCCAATATCTGTTATGGGACCATTTATTATAAGACATATTTATAGCTAAATTCTCACCATGTAGGAAAGTTCCACATTTTTCAGCATATATAGGATGGATGATTAACCTTTCCCCCTGAATCTCCTTCAGTAAATTTAAATTATTGTTCCATGACTATGTACATAAATGTATGTACCACCAAGAAGGGTAATTAGCAACTCCACTTGGTAAATGATAATCACATTAGAAAATAATGCAGGAGAAAAATCCTCTCCCACAATGATGAAACAGACAATATTAGCAGCATAATTATTGGTAATAATTCATGCCAAGGGGGTGAAGCAGCATAAACCAAGAAAAAGCCAATTGGATGCAGATCTACACCATACTGTTGGCTTTTTTGTTGTTTTTATTTTTCTGGGTTCTTTCATTGGTTTGCAATACAGAGGCTCAAATCCTTCAAATAAGCCATTCTTTCAAAGAGAAATATTAAATGCTGAGGGCCACATGCCATCAAATTTGGCTAAAATAAGCCCTGCAATTCAAAGAACTTCCTGGCTTGTCTATCTCGAATTGAACTAACAATTGAGGCAAATGGCCCATAAGAATTGGACAAACTGGAAAAGCTGACTCCAGGCTATTGCTGGAGCTCCAATCTTAGTCACGAGTATTTTAATTACCAAACAACCTGATATATTATTTTTAAAATAATAATGCTCCCAAATCTGACCATATGATTCAAAACCAATTTGCAATAGAGTCCTTCTTATCACATATCTGAGCAAAACTTTGGATTGTTGGGAGCTTTAACATTCAGCTACCATTAATTGGAGATTTAATTGTAGTAACTGGGCCCTGGCTCTTTGGCCAAATTACAGCAACATCAACTCTGCTAGCTCTGCACTTAAAAACCCTCCTGATTT